>CAJNDV010021813.1:2320-51838 GCA_905221635.1 Symbiodinium sp. CCMP2456
AGTTTCGGGTCGCAGGGTGCTTACGCTGACGGGGCGCGCGGGGCGCATCAGCGTGTTTGGACGGTTCGGGGTGGTTTTTGGTTGCTTACGTTGATGGGGCATGTGAGAGGTGCTTCTGTGATGGGGTGTGATTTGGATTGCTTCCGCTGATGTGGGGCGTGTGCCTCTTCCTTCGCATTCTCGGCCATGGCCAGGTTCGCCTGCATTGCGGTCACGATCCTCTCATGCCGGCCTGCAGAGAACGCGATCCCGGAAGTCGCACCTCAGCCTCCTCTGCGCGGTGACGCTCCGCCTGCCATGAGTCAAAGCACCGACGGCCTCGAAGTTGCAAGAACCTGCTCCACCGTCCTCGAGCAAGCTCTCGTACTTTTCACGCTGCTCCTGCCATCGGGACGACAGCGCAGGCCTACTGACACGCTGCTCGTGTTCCCGCCCACATGCCGCGGCCCCAGCCTGCAACGTCTGCGCATTCGCTCGCATCGCTGCCTGCTTGTCATTGTCTACTGAACGTACTGCGGTGTGCTGCGACAAATCAACTCAACGCCCAAGAATAACAGACCGGGCCATGCTAGCCTCCAGGGTGGTTTGTTGCACTTCTTTGTGCTCCTTCACGCAGAGACATTATGCAGGAGCGGGTACCGCAAGTTGCAACAACCTGCATGCTCCGGCGTCCTCGAGCATACCCTCGTAGAGCTCACGGAGCTCCTGCCAGCGGGACGACAGACAGCACAGGCCCACTGGCGCGCTGCTCGTGCTCCTGCCCACATGCCACGGCCCCTGCCTGCAAGGTCTGCGCATGCTCTCGCATAGCTGCCTGCTTGTAACTGTATACTGAATACTGAATGTACTGCGATGTACAACGACAAACCAACGTCCAAGAAACAGACAGGCCAATTCTGTGCCATGCTAGCCTCCAGGGAGGCTTTTAGCACTTCTTTGTGCTCCTTCACGCAGAGACATTATACAGGAGCGGGCACCGCAAGTCGCAACAACCTGCATCTCTGCCGTCCTCGAGCATACTCTCGTACTGCTCTTGCTGCTCCTGTCATAGGATACTGTTGGGCGCCCGTGCTCCCCCTCCACTGCCCCAGCCTGGAGGGTCTGCGCATGCGTTCGCCTCGTTGCCTGCTCGCGTCTGTATGTGCGAGGCACCCCCGAAACCCACGTACTGACTGCACTGCGACAAGTAACAGTAACTTCCTACGACAAAGATAGTACATACCAGGCCATGCTGCACCATGCTAGCCTCCAGGATGGCTTCTTGGACTTCTGTTTGCTCCTTCTCACACACAGACAATTAACATCAAGCAACTGGAGTGTGACACATCGTGACACTGCATTCATGAACCCATGGGAAGGAAGAGACAGTAGTTGGTACCACATGAGGCGAGGAGCAACTTCTGGACTGCGCATGAGCGCGCGATTGAGACTTTTCTAGATTCCATTTCTTCTGCAGATCTTTTGGGCCTTTGCCGCGCGCACGAATGCACCCTAGATCCCAGCTGTACGACTTCGACACCACGCATCCAACCAGTGCTAGAACGCCTGCACATGCTTACAATCTGAAGAGGCAGCATGTCCGGAAGCATGGCATCGGTCAGCCGGGACTCGGTTCCGAGTGCATGCGGTGAGGGAAGCCCAGCATTGGGCTGGTCTCGCTGCTGGCCCTAAAACCAAAAGATCTGCCTCTGCTGCCTCTCTCAGACATCGCAACCGACACTGACCCATCATGACTGGCAAACTGCACAAACCTGAAAACTGGCCCAAGGCAAAAGGGCACGTCCTTCGCCGGAGCTGCCTTCTCATCTTGCTGCTCCTCAGCGGCTTTGGCAGCATTGTGTCGCACTGAAGTCCCCGACAAGACACGGCCGCATAACATGAGGGCATGGACACATGATGCGAAAAGCCATAGCTGTTGCAAGCACCGGCGCGCCTTTGATGCCAGCACTGGCGCATCCTAAAAGCAGATGAACAGACGGGAATCAACCTTCCTGTGGGTTTCAAAGAGAAAGAAATAGCAAGCACGATTGGCGAAACCAAGCAGCGCAGACGGCACAGAGGGCAAAGGGAATGATGCTGTGAGTCTGTGGAACGATTGGGCTGTTTTGGACCTGGAAGGTCCATCCCGATCATATGCTATCGTATTCATTGCGACGGTCCTGGCCAATCGCCCTTGCAGCCAAGAGCGTTGGAAGTGACCTGAGCAAGGGAAACTAGCTTGGCAACGTTTGGGCCGTTTGGGTCATGTGTCCGAGACAACCCAAACGTACACGAAGCCTCTGGCTCAAGCGTGCTGGGACCTCGCTCCATCTGAGCGGATGTCAACGGCGGTGGCCTTGCCACCTCGCTATGTCGAAGCTCGCTGATCAGGCGGTCAGACGGCGGTCAACGCCGAAGCACAGGCCTTCGGCGGGGTTTCGAAGCGCTGCGAGCTCGCTGCCTGAGCAGAGCACTGCACAGGTCACAGGACATCCGGAACACCGAAGGGCGCCACATCCACAACACTGGAAAAAATCGCTGTCGGAGCGTGGCTCGCGCGTGGAGGTCTACAGCCCTGACCTCAGGGCCGCAACATTCCTACATCACGGGAATCATGGGTGTCTACGCATGCGTGTGAATGCCTGTGCAGGTGAACCATAAACTGAAGATTGAGCCTTGTCATGTAGCATGGAAATATACATATTTGTCTGTGTTTGCGGGATGGAAAAGTCGATTGAGCCCGGAACGCGGGGCGGTGTTGCAAACGGCAACCCGCTCCGAGCTGGCACCTGAGGCAACAGATTTCGCCATGCGGGCCCCGCAGAGGGTGCAAAGCCCAGGAGGACAGCAAGGCGAGCCGATGTTGGTAAGGCCGGTGCATGCCTTGGCACGGCGCACGGAGACCCCACCTCACTAACTGGAGAGCTGAGGAGCTCGAGCGATGTGTCCAGCGCTACTCTGCAACAGGCGAGGGCCCCGGCCGAAGTCGGGGCCGGCGGAAGACTGGGATTTAACGTCACGACACGCCGCGCGCCGTGAACTGAGCAGTGGGTCGTTTGCGTGAAATGAATCGACCCTCGCATCTGCCAAGCACAATGCAAGCTCCGACGACCCCTGCAGCCAGGCAGCTTTCCCGCGTGACCTGGCTCATAGCAAGTGTCACATCACATGCACACGTGAAGCATCAACGGCACAAGGCTCGAGGGAAGTAGGTGGTTCATGGTGGTTCTGGCGTCTGCCGGGCCTTTGTCACCACCGCGCCCGTCTGCGTCTTGACGAAAACAGGCGGCCTCGAGGGCGCGCTTGCCGACATCCGCACATCGGAATTCCGAGGTTGAGACGCCCCCGGGCGCTTTGGGAGAGCAGTTTGATTGCAAATTCCGAGGCCAAGGCAGAACTCGAGCGGGACCTGAGTCTGCGCGCGCGGGCGCGTTTCCGAGCCACGCTCGTGCACTCCCTTTCCACTGCCCTGCACTGCTCTCTTGAACCATGCCGCAATCGTCTGGGGCACCAACTGACCTCGCGGCTGACCTGGACTTTGGTACCAGCAAGGAAATCAAACAACGAAATGTGGGAGAGGGGGGCAGGAAAATAGCAGGAACCTGAAGTAGTTCGCTGAGCGTCGAGCCACCCGCACTCGTGAGGTCACCATGGGGACGAGGTGCCGCCAGCTACTGCCTCCACCCTTCGAAAGTTGGAGCCGGCAAGGCTTCGGCGAAGCACCATGGCAGTGCGTTGGTTCATGTGACCTTCCCAACTCGCTTCTTGCCGACTGTGCTCTCGTGTAAAGCACAATTAATCTGCTTCCCAGCACTTCCCAGTCTACAGTAGGTTGAATGCCCCAGTTTGCGTCTTACGAACTGCACTTCGCCAGCAGGGGTCCGATTTTTGGGTTCTGCTTGGCGTCTTGAGAAGTAAAAGGTTCGCTAGGTTGGGCTTGGTTTACGCTCTCGGTTTGAGGGCTTCGAACCGCACAGCTTGCGCAATCCGGGCGAGGGGGTTCGCGAATAGACCTTCGACAAGGGTTTGGGGCGACGAAACACCAGTCAGCACTAAGTCACACAGCCGGAAGCCTTGGTACTGCATGCTTCCCCAAGCCAAGCTACACAAGAGCGGACTGCAGACGGCCACAGCACGCAAAGTCGGCACCGCCCAATTGCTTGGCCAGATAGGCGACATATAAAATTGGTGCGGTAGCTGCTTGGGCAGACCCACAACATGCAGAGTTGGCGCGAGCTGTTCGGGATTTTGATTTTGGAGCCGCATACCAAACGAACCGCTGCGCGGCTGCGCGCCCTCGGGAGACGAACCCACAGACACCTCGGCGAGCAACCGGAACACATATTAACAGCCAGTATGTCTGCATGTCGACCAAAAGGAATTTTACTGAAATTCTGAGTCGCGCGGCCAAGAGAATCAACGAATATTTAACGAACGCAGATCTCGTTGTTAATACACTGGAGACGGTGTGCCCTATCATCGCGTGCGAAAACCGAAACTTTTTGGCAACTCGATTGCAGATGATAGCAGGTCGGCATCAGTCTTATGCTCGCGCCGGTGTGGCTTCCAGTAGCCCGCGCCCTGTCCTTGAGCAAATCCTGCTGCGCAACAGTTTAGGGGGCGAGTGAACAGTGAAAAGAAAATGAAAGCGATCGATGATATTATGGTTATAGTAGTATACACTCCAATGAAAAACTATAATATTAGAGCAGTGCCATAATAATAATTGTGCGTGTCTGCCTCGTCATCAGAAGAGCAGGAGCAACCCTGTGTGCAACACACCGAATCACATGCATGCCAATCTGAAGTTGAGCTCGAGCGGCCGAAATGCAGCATCTTCAGCATCCATGGCAGGACGCAAGCCACAGGACGCTGGAGCAAGGTAATAGAACATACGTACTCTTTCCGCTGCGCAGGACAAACCTGTGATGCATCAATCTAGCCACTCTGAACCATCCATGGAAGCATGACGGCCGATTGGCGGATCTGATGTGTGTACGGCTCAAACACGGCGTAACAAACTGGGGGGAGCAAGCAGGCAAGCTGCGCTGAAAGCAGCTGATGGCCACACGCCCAGCTTCCACAGGGCCACCAACCCAGAGAAAACCCAGTTTGTTCGTTTGCACCTCTCTTTCCTCAACCCAGATAGATCTCACTCAAGGAAAAGACTGCAAACTCCGACAACGTATTCCGATTCAGGCTGAACGTGATTGCATCCTGCCGCCAGCCATGCATCGCATCTCTTGACGTCTCTCTGCAAAGCGCAGGTCTACAGGCACTAGTCAAGCTTGCTTTGAACTAGCTGTCGGCCATGCGAGCCCGCGAAGGAGCTTCTGGAGCAGATATGCTCCAGGCACTACGTCTTAGCCTATGGCAGCGGGAAGAAGGACGGATCCTCATACTTCTCCGGCCTCGGTCCAGGATTGTCGCCCGACACGTTGCAAGCCCGTGTTCTGAAATTCTGTACTGTGACAAGCAGCGTGTGAAGAACACGCTCTCGTGGTGGAGGCCAGGGAGGATCTGCCTCGTCGTGAGCCGGAATGAGCCGGATCAGCAAATTTCCGACAGGTCTGCCGGACCCTGGGGGCCGGGGGGCGGCGAGCCTCACGCGTGGAGACGAAGACCCGCTTCGTCACCATGTCAACATCCAAAATCTTCACTGCCACGTGCTCTCCCACCTGGCAGCTCCACAGATTTGGAGCATTCAGCACGATGCCACTACTCGAGGAAGTTGCCTGCAGCTGTGCAGGATCAGACGAGCTCTGCAGGTCCTCGCAGAAGCCACGGATCCGAGAGTCCTTCGGCATAAGTTTCCACACGTTTCTCCCGCACGACCGTGCAAGTGTGAAAGACCCAAAGATCTCGCAAATCCTGGGAACAAGCTGACCACCGCGTGTCCTCACCAAACTTGCCCATGGCCATGCCATTGACAATCAAGCCTGCGAACTCTTGCGATCCGCTTCTATCTCAAAATGCGGTGATGTGCGCGACAAGGCGCCGATAAAGCTCCCGTAGGGCCTCACGGGTGCAACACTTTGCAAACACCTTCCCGCTCCAGTGCACGCAACGAGGCGGTGCTTGCCTGAGCTCCTGAATGACACCACGGACGGTTGCGCCGATGGGTAGGAAGTCTACGAGTGCCTGCCAAGGGAACAAAGCCGTCAGCAAAGGCGCGACAAGTGTGGCAGTCACATTATGGACCTCTTCCCATGTCAGTGGCCGCGGCTCTCCCTCCCTGTCCTTTGCAGGGAGGGCGAAGAACTCCTGCAAGCTTTCGCGGGCACATGACGCAGGAAGAGATTCTATCAGTCCTTCGGTTTGTCTCTTCTGCCAGCATCCTGCCAGATCGCGCGTTGCGCAAAAGATTTTGCGCGTGCACACAGGGGCATTAGATTTCATTCGTCCTTCGGCCCAGCTCGCAAACCGTCGGTCTGCACAAAACGTCGTGGCTGCGAGCGCCTGCTTCTTGCAGAATTCAGAAATTCAGCTTTCATGTGCAACTCCCTTCCGCGACTAAGACCCAAGCTGGACGGGAGGCTGCGGAGGCAGCGGAGGCAACGGCGACTCTTCTGACCCAAGCTGGACGGGAGGCTGCGGAGGCAGCGGAGGCAACGGCGGCAACGGCGGCTCTTCTACGGGCGGTGGTGGCCAAGCGGACTCCTGCTCCTGCGACAAGGTCAGAGAGGAGTTTGGTTTGCCGGAGGTTGCTTAGTGGCTGCATGCAGAAAATGCAACTCCAAGACAACTCCGAGTCGAAGTCGGGCCGGCCTTTGGTTCGACCTCGCGCTCGATGCTTGGTTTTTTCGACAAAGGCGGCAAAGGCGGCAGCGGTGGCAGAGGCGGCAAAGGTGTCGACGGCCTGAATTTACAGGCACGAGAGCTACGCAGCTATGCGCAAGGAAACAGCCATCAAAGGCGCTGGCTCAGCTTGCAAGTACATCGAGGACGTTCTAAAGGATGACGCCAGTGGCCGCCCTCTCGCGGATTCAGTGCACAGGCAGCGGGCAAGCACAAAGGCAAAGATCTTCTTCGCACATGGCCTACTAGTGTGAATGCTACGGGAGCCACGGCCAGCAGCATCAGCGCGATGCTTTGTACCTGGACAGCAAACAGAAAGCGGACAATGCGGGACACGGGCATGGACACGCTTATGCACTGCGCGCCCTGTTCCACCGTCTTCTCCGCTTCCTGAATTGTGAGTTCATGGATTCTTCACAGGTCGCCGCAATGCAAGTACACAAATTACGCTGGTCCTCGCAGGGCCCAGCCCACAAGTGCCGTGTCTGGGATGGCCTGCCACCATGCAACAGGAGTGAAGGAACGAGACGCTGCAGGCAATTGTCAGAAACGCCTGGGAGTTCCCGAACATCTGCATCATCTGCTTCCAGCTCAGATGTCACCATGTCGGACCTACACCCACCTGGTTTTTGCCCTCATGTTGGTCGAAACTTCCGATGCTGTTCGTAGCGGTACATCATAACTTGGACTTGGATGGATGCAAAGGCTGCGCGTTCCAAAAGGGCTGTCATACGTAACATGCTGTGGATCAGTTCCTACCCCGAACAGGGAACTTGACATTCGCAGGTGAATGGCAGTACTGCAGATGTCACTGTCCACGACGGTCGGGCCGGGTTCTGAAAGTCTTCAGGCCAGCCACGTTTTTCTGTGCTGGACTTTGCCAGGAATCAATGTCTCAGCGCTGTCGCTGAACGTGCAGTTGCGCGAAACTGCCCTATGCCTATGCCACTGAAATGGCCGCATGCTGTTGTGCTACGACGGATAAACAGTGGTTGGCTCACAAAGCGTACTGGAGGCACCTCGCAGCCCGCTGCGTGACTCCTATGCAGGCCGAAAGAGCACTGAATGTGCCATTCGGCTGGCCATCTACGACCACAGTCCGAACCAACTCTTCACCTCGTTGTGGCGCTGAAGATTGTCCAGATGGCTCTCAATCCTTGGTGGTGGCTTTTGAGAGTTCACCCTGCCTGTGCTGAGGTCTCAGGTATTGGCCGACTGTGCAGGTCCTGAAAGCTGTAGGTCCTGACAGTGTCAAGAAAGGACTCCCTTACAGGGCCGCACAGACGCGGTCCCGGTCCTGCCCGGGCTTGATGAAACACCACGAGCCTGAGCAAACCGTGGGGTCTCGGGGGTGCGGCGTGGCTGAAGTCCCTTCCAAATTCGTTGTCGATGCAAATCATTGGTCGTGTCTCGACAGCGGAGAGCGCAGCGAAAACAAATTCAACTGCAACTACACTCCGCAGTGATGCACTGTTGAATGGTGCAACATCATCGGCAGCACAAAATTCGTATGGCATGGCAGGCCTTAAACGATAGAGAAGCCAGTCAGGCAGATATGAAAAGAGTAAACAAAACAACAGATTTATCAGCAGCTCACGAACACAGACAACAAGCACCGTCCTGACGAAGAAGAGAACTAAGCAACTAACCAGCACTAACTGCTACTGCTGCTGCTGCTAGTACTACTACTACTACTACTACTACTACTACTACTACTCCCAGTAATGGTAAGGCAAAGTAGTAGGACCGGGTACTGTAGCTGTTGGTGGTGTAGTTGTCCATGTTGTTGTTGTTGCTGGTGGTGAGTTGCAGTTGCCGTTGCTATTGCTGTTGCCGTTGCTGCTACTGTCGCTGTTGTGCTGCTGCTGCTGCTGCTGATGCTGCTGCTGCTGCTGCTGCTGCTGCTGCCGCCGCCGCCGCCGCCGCTGCTGCTGGCCCCTGCCAACATCGTTGCAAGTCTTTCCGGTACGGCATATCAAGACAGATGCTGCATTCTGTGTCGCTTCCGGTTTGCCGTCGGATATTCGCTACAAGCCCATGTGCCCACCCGGTTGAAGTTTCCAGAACATGTTCGCGCCCTTCACATCGTGGCTTGCAGGCAAGGGTCATGCAGGTCCGCCCGACGCAAGTTCGCACCTCTCTCATGAGGACTCTACCCTGGATGCACCCAAAGGGCTCCAAGGCGTCACTGGCCTGGGTCGCTGCCGAGAAGTCTGCTCGGGTAAAGCACGCGCTCCTGCACAACAACGTCCACGAATGAAGAGGATACTCAAGGAAGGCCAACTATTTTCCAGATCCTCCAATTGCTGTGACAAGGTGGCATCTTCGTCCGCTGCCTTCTTGGCGGCCCAACAGTTGAACACCCACACATTGTGCACTCTGGCAGCTCAAGCCTTGAGCACTGAATCCTGGATGGCAAGGACCTGCAGAGCTATCAGGGAATGGCGATGGCTTCGGATCAGCTGCAGAAATGCAAATGAGCGCAGGAGGGCCTCTTCTTTGGCCTGTGCGATAGGGTTGCTCTCCTGTGCGCTGCCAGCATGAGCTAATGCCGACTTACATAGCCGGAAGGGTTCTGGGCCTCGAATGCCAGCTCCTCTCGGATGCGGGAGAGGCCGCAGTCGTGCTCATCAAGCCGGTGCCTCTGACTCCAAGTCATTCTCTCGGAAGATGCGGTGCGAAATCGTCTACGTTCCGCCTTAAGCTCTGGAGCTCCTTCTCCAAGGCCTGGATGTGGCGCTGCTGTGCTGCCACGGCCTGAGGGTCAGCTCAAGGGATCTTCAATTTCTTAGTCGGCCATGATCGGCCATGCCTCGCTTGTGGTCTTCAGGTCCGCTCGCCGCGTCCCCTTGCACCATGAGGGCAATCCCTTCCTCTTCTTTAGAGGAGGCTCCCAGTGGCGCGGGGTAAACCGCGCCTCGGCCTTCACCTTGGCCTGGTGCGTCAACGCCAGCTTTCGGCCATGCTCGTCCTGTCGCTGCTCGGCTCGGACTCATGGCCACTCGCGTCGCGGGTGGCTCGTCCACTCCTGCGCCTTCCGCAACCTCAGATGGCGTCTGCTTTACTCGAAACTTCTAGGCATCCCTCGGGTCAGCGCCGCTCCACTGTCTGCATCTTCACTTGCTGCAGCTCGGCACGCACCTGGCTGGGTGCGGTTCACTGTCACAGGACGGAATGCCCAGCAGAGAACCCCTCGGCACCAGCTCTCCGTTCTCCTTCTCCTGCGTCAGCCTAGACCTCAACCTCAAGCGTGGGCAGACAGTACCACAGGCTTCACATGTGTTCAAAGCATTGCCCGCGTGCATGCGTGTGTGCAAAGCAGACGTGCAGGCGGACAATGCCGACCATGCATCTGATGCACGGCCTGTTAAGGCATCATGACCTCGCATGTGAAGAAAAGCTCTAGAATTGTCGCTGATCCCAGCGCGCGGGCACATTCTAAGAACCCGCTCGTGCATAGTATGCTTGACCACCACTGCCGAGCTTTAATCTCGAACTCGTGGACCTCCAGCCCGAAACCTAGAGCCCAGCTGCAGAAACTCCTATAAGCCGAGGATTTGACTTCGAATTCTCTTCTTTCAAGACGCTGTGCCGTCCTGCGATCTCGCTGCCCAGCTCGGCCTGAGGCCGACGCATCCGGAAATGTCCCGATCAGCATCGACCCCGTCTCTTCTACTTTCATGCCAACATTCAACCAAGACTAAACGCGACCAAGAAAAAGCCTCTCATAGAAAGCTACGTGCGCCTGCTCGTGTTCGCCATTAATTTTTTAGCACTCACACTCGACAAAGCAGGCGAGGCTTCAGTACACCACTCGCCATTAATTACCCTCGATTGATAGACATCCAGACACTTGTAAGAAACACACGTGACCACAGGTATATATGAATACCGAGATACATATTCAGACAGGTGGGTGACTGAACACAAGCAAGCACAGTACAATGGTATGGTATCGCGTGATACATAAGCCTGCGGCATGCACTGTCCCTTGTTACGATGTGTAGGACCAGGGCTAGGTGGATAACCTGTCAGATGTTGTTTCCTGCCGGGCACGGTATTCAGCCCGACCGGGTTGTGTTGGATAGGCCAGGCAAGGCTTTCTAGATGGGCGAGGTGTCCTGTTCGAACACTACATTTTAAAAAAACAAAACATGATTCTACTGTAACCGCAAACTAACAACCTTCCTCCCACCTTCCTTGTACACCGAGGAAGGACTACAACTAAGTTGTACCGAAAACCCACGTTCAGCAACATTGCAGAATAACGAGGCAAAGCCTTTGCTCAACAGAACGCTCAAGATAGCTCCGATGCACAATAGAGACGATCATCCGTGCAACGGGCTGTTTATGTGTATGGGTACATGATGATATAGACGGTCTATATACATAAAGATAGAGAGAGAGAGAGAGTGGAGAGAGAGAGAGAGAGCGAGAGAGCGAGAGCGAGCGAGAGCGAGCGAGAGCGCGCAAGCAAGCAAGCAAGCAAGCAAGCAAGCAAGCAAGCAAGCAAGCAAGCAAGCAAGCAAGCAAGCAAGCAAGCAAGGTGGACACACAATTCTTGCTTGCTCTCTCTCTCTCTCTCTCCTTCTCAGGCTCTCTCTAGGTTGAGGCAAGACATATTTGTTAGAGACTTAGTAGTCTGCTTGCCGATGGTTTCACGTACATTTGTGGTTTCTGGCTGCTTTATGCACGTGGCCCAAGGTTCCCTGCGCCTCCAGCTTGCCCATCTGCTGCTTGAGACTACCGACCTGCATAGCGGTCGGAGTGGGCTCCCGATTTCAAGGCCAAGCAGCCACACCTCTGCCAGCATTTTGCTTCGAAGTTCGACGGCCTTTGGAGGCTCTGACGAAGCTCTACATGCAAAAAGTGCCAAACTGCAGGAAATCTCCCGAAAGAAGGGGCAAGGTAAGAGACTACGCCCGCCTGCCGCCACCGCTTCTTCAGGTCCGCAAGCTCAGCCTGTCAGAAGCCCCAGGCTCATCGCCAGACTTGCAACAGCTGTTGAGACACAGATGCACCCGCTCCTTCGCCGCATTCAGCTCACTGTCTGCAGAACTCGCGCGCGCTGCTGTGCGGACCTGGTTTCACCGTCGACGAAAAGCAAAGCGCAGAACCGCGGAACCTCCCTTTGCGGGCGGCGTCCCTTCTGCACGCCGTTTTCTGGCGGGAATCCTGTCGCTTTTGGTCTCCGCGGCTCCGGCCTCTGCATCGGTTGCCGCGCGGCGCCTTTGCAGGTTGCCGTCCTCAGACCTGCGCTCTACTTGCATCTCTCTTATAGGACCCTTTTCAGCTTCTTGCTTACCGCATCCTGAAAGCAGACTCACGAAAGGCCTCTGCAACTCCGCCTCGAGCACGGCGATCTGTGCCACGAGCTGTTCGCATGCAGCCTGCTCAAAGCAATTTGCGGCGGTTTGTGCTTCTGTCATGACAGGAGGCAGTGCCGCGGTGCCGTCCTGTACCTTGGCGTGTTCAAGGACCGCTTCACGACGGTCATCCGCAAGCCGATCCTCCGAATCGCCCGCTGGTCTTCACGCAAACGCAGACAGCCCGGACTTGCAAGCGGAAGGCGCCTCCTGCCGGCGGCGCTGTTCCTGACTCCAAAGGCCCAGCTCCCCTCCCAACTCTCTCAGAGCGCCAACCGCTCATTCTGCTCCTGAACTGCAGCCTGCCGCGCCCGCAAGTCAGAAACTTCGCCTCGGTATCCCGCAGTCAAGCCAAGCATCCAGCATCAAGCATCACATCAGTCAGCCGTGGCATGCACGAGCGAGTTCTTCGCACTCTCTTGCCGCCTCTTCGAGCTGTTCACAAGATGCTCGGTGCATTCTCAAGACATGCCTCCAGATTTTGTGCGTCAAGGCCCTGCAGCACCTCTCAGACAGGGAGCTATACGGTACCATCTCACGCAGCAGTACGAGGGCGGCCGCCGGCCTCCTCCTCTTCTCGAACCTTGAGCTCCCAAGCCTGTCAATGCAGGGTCCTATGAGTCTTCAGAAGAGCCCTGCACTTGTTGCCAACACGCCTGAGCTCTACTTCGAGCGTCTTCCGCCTGCAGTGCACAACGATTGCCACCACATTCGTAGATCCTTCTTCTTGAGTGTGCCGTGCATCGGACAGAAAACACGGTTCTTGGAGCAGGGTCTTGCGATTTGGTCCATGCTTCAGATCTTTCGGCATGCACCAAACGCTGCTGCCTTCAAGATGCTAGGACCAGAAGCCTGACTATCGGGCGGTTGCTCCTGTAGCTGTTTCAGGGCTTCTGACCCCGCAGTGAGTTCAGCTGTTCAAGGTTGATTCTGTCACACTCATTCTCCCACACTCATTCTCCCACAGTGCATTCACATCTGCATGCAGCTGCTTTGTGCTCGCCGTTCGCCTTCCCATCCCGGAGAGCAGCCTCCTTGCTGGCCTTGGTTTCGCCGGTGCAATTCAATGGTTCGCAGATGCACGGCACCGTTGACGGACTGAAGTCTGAGGGTAGCTGCAGAGCCGTCCAAAACTCCACGACACCAGGCCACCTCTGCCTGATCTCGCTGATATCGTTATACTCGGGATGTGGGAAGCTGTCTGGTCTCGGAGCCTCGTTGCGGAGTTGCAGTGCCTGGGCATCGTGGCTTGCCACAGACCGCCCACAAACACATGCGGGCGCACCTCCGTCTGCTCTTCAATCTGCTGCTGCAAATGCCGGCCACCTGGTGCATCCATTTGCCGTCGGCTGTTGTGCGACAGCTGTGTCTGAAGGCCGGGAGCCCCGTCAAGTTGTTGCAGCCGCGAGCGCCGCATCCGTCTGCTGGGCTGCGCATCTGAGCTGGACTTCCTCCTGAATCGCGCTTTCGGTCAGGGACCTGTTTCAGCGAAGGCTACAGGTGGTACAAGGCAGTCCTGCTGCCTTGCTAGCAGCTCTTGCTCTATCGTCACCAGCTTCATTTGCAGCTCAGCCTAAGGGGTGACCACAGAAGTGCCGCGTAGGCATCAGTTTGCCACAGTCTCATGCATGCCCACGCAAGCACCTGCTTGTCGAGAAGTGCGGCCAAGTCCTGGTCACAGGCATATGCTTCTTGAAAACTGGATCGGAGCTTCACACGCCATTTCTCCGCTTTTCGAATTCTGAGATGCAACAGGAGCATAATCACCAGAAAGATGCAGAAAGCCTTCTTCTCAGCACGGGTGCACCAGGACATGGAGGGCTCCCTGCCTCTTTGCCTCTGGCATGCACCTTGGACTCTTCTTCGAGTCGCCTCTGACAAGTTCACGGTTTTTCGTGGCTGCACTCGGCACTCGAGGCCTCTTCAGCATCTCCGTCTCCTCGCTCCGAGCCTGCCACTGGGCACTCCGCAGCTGCTCTGCTCCAGCTCGGCACAGCCTCGATGTCAGCCAGGGTGCTCCGCTCCATCGCCTGTGTGCACCCCAAAAAATGTGTGGCGTGCCAGCCTCGCGAAATCACAAGTCCCGGCCTGGGATTGCGAAACGAGCCTGATCTGCTTTGGTTTGGGAGGGGGGCGGTGCACATCTAGAGTTTCTGTGAATCGGAGCGTCGGCCGCACGAGTATTTCAGCCCAGCAGCTGGCTGAGATCACGGCCCAAGCGCCCCTTGCCAAAAATATTGTGAGACTTTGATCTTGCAGCACGCCGTATGCTACACTCTGCCGTAACCTGGCCTGTAGGATGGCAATCTCGGAAGACATGCAACCTTGCCTGAAAGCGCAAGTCGGAGCATCCAGTCGGGGCACGGGAATGACAAAAGTCGCGACACTAGAGCAAGGCAGAGAGCAGGAGGCCTGTGACTTGCGGTGGTATTCTCCAAAGCGCGGCTCTCCTTCTCATGCCTTGCGCTTCAGTCAGTGTCATCGGGAACCAAACTTTTCATTCCAAGGCCACGACTTTAAACTCGTGGCAAGGGCCTGCACCGCCTGGCAGGAGTTTTATGGGTGCGCTGCTTTTTTTTCAACGCTTCACTTCCGCATGTTTTCCGTCCGCCAGCAAGTGGTGCCTGTTCTGCTTTGGAAAGGCGTGCAGAAGCCTAGTGGCACAATACTACCGGGACAGCGCGGATGAAGAAGACTGAAAGGCAGAGAACAGGTAACCTCTGCAAAGCCACCGTGGGAAAGGACGCGGGGGGCCATTTCGTCAAACTGGACCTGTGAACAATTGCGAATGAAACAGATGCCGGGAGAACCGATGGCGCTGACACGACGTCCGGTCGCCTTGAGCTCACCCTGCAAGGCCCGCACATCGTTCCTGAAATTGCGTGAGGCAACAGGATGCACACTGACTGACCGTCTGGACCCATGAGCCCACAGTAGTGTTGTGTCGCCTTAGCTTACCATCACCATGGCTGCACTCACCCGGAGCGACACCATGACGCAGGCGCGTGCAATCGCCTGCAGAATCACCCTCCCACTCCTGCCTGATGCTTGCTGCTTCAGCAAGAAATTACGTTTACAGCACATTTGCTTTTAGCACGCTGCGACACATCTCCTTCCGCCCGGTAGAGCACGCATGTGGCACTTGTACACTTGCACAGGAAGCTTTCCGAGCATCTATGTGGCCACCGTACGCACACTGCCTCCCTCTGCTTGCTTCGACCATGTGTTACAGGTATGTCAATTGGGTACGCACACTGGCAGGGCCGGCCTGAGCGTCATCGCCTGTCAACTTGCTGCGCGTGGCTTGCATTACACACATCGAGCGGGCCTCTGCTCGGAGGGAGGATGCTTCCTGACAGTGCTGGGGCTGGGGCATGTGAAATGCCCTTGCTGCATAGAAAGCTCCTGTGCACTCATCTGGGCATGGATGCGCCAGTGCCTG
Source organism: Symbiodinium sp. CCMP2456 (assembly GCA_905221635.1). Lineage (NCBI taxonomy): Eukaryota > Dinophyceae > Suessiales > Symbiodiniaceae > Symbiodinium > Symbiodinium sp. CCMP2456. Next base: position 17,906 of record CAJNDV010021813.1, read on the forward strand.
GCTGCCGTAAGAATGTTTCGTGAATCGTGAGGAGGCATGGCGAAAGGCAGAGGACTGTCCTGAGCTTGTCGGCTGCCTTCAACCTGGCGGCTGCCAGCCGGTGACCGGCCATGGAGCGGGCTGCCGCCAGGTGCCGGCTTGATTCAGTCTGGCAGGAGCTGTAGTCGTTCGCATGCTTTGCAGCAGAGATTTGCAGTCGCTGTTCGTCTGCAACACCTTGCTGTGCGATGGTCTCGAGCTCATCTCTCTGGAACTGCGTCTGTTCCAGTAGACGCTTGTTTGCATCCTTGACGGCAGCGACTCCTCCGACAAGCTCCTCATGGCTTTGTGCCTGTCTCACAAGTTCGCGATTCAGGTTCTCACAGCGCCGCTTTGCCGTACCCAACGACTCCAACACGTCACGGCTTCCCAAAGCCAGATATTTGCTGGCTGAAGGATCTCCGCACCCATCTCTCGCTTGGGCCAAACCGTCCTGCATCTCGCTCGTCAACCTCTGGATGTCCGAGGGCAAGGTCAGGTTGCCAGGTGTTGGCCTGGCCTCGGTTGAGCCAAGCGGTTCTGTGAGAACCTGCAGCGGGTACGGGAGTTCTGGGCGGAATGTACACGGAAGCTACACTGAAGCTGGTCATACCTTCGAAATGAAAATGAGGCAATGGCCAACGACTGCAGCTGCTGCAGCTGCAGAAGCAACCGCTGACATGTGCTGCTCCAAAGCTGCTCAGCGGAAACATCTGTGCATGAAGAGCGGTTCGTGAAGCGTCGGCTTTCGGGGCAGGAATGATGCGAAATCGGCGCCGCCTCCATGGCTGTGCACCGCTTTCATCATATAAGTTCCAGCCTAGAACCACGATTTAGGGATTTCGTGAAGGATCTGCTCAACTGTCATTTGATATCGACTCCCACGGCCCAAGGCTCAAGGCCCAGCCAGGCCCAGTTAAAGGAGTTTCTGATTTGAGAGAAACTCTTGTATACCGTCGGATTTTAAGATTCTCAATCCCAGCTGCCCAGCTCATTACTTACATGCTGTGTTCTCCACCCTCCCGCTCACAGCGTGGGCTCTGCAGCTGCGACCAACTGACACTTGGACCGGATGAACTTCTCGGCTCGCAAGTATCTGATTGAACAAACGCGCATTTGATATGAGACGTTCAAGTCACCAAAGCTGGTCTAACATTGGCACTATACGGTTGGCCTAGATAGCAAAAATACCAGAACGCCTTTTTTGGAGTTCATTGCTTCAAAGGATAACCACGCTCTTTTTGCTCTCGCATGCCAAGCAGAATCACGCACTATGCAGGTCGTAGAGCAGATTTCCAGGCCCATCATGTGCCGCTTTGATGAAACAGACAGGCATCCCGGAGCGCGCCCGAGACTGCCGAGCTGCAGCGCACGTGCCTGCAGGGAAAAGAAACTTCTGCTGTTCGGGTGCCATCGTGTGAGGATGGTTGGGCTCATGTTCGCTGCACTCCGAAAGTTGCAGTTTCTCTTTGGATCCGTCTTGCCAGGACCTATCGGTATGCTGTTCATTCCTTTTTGGCGTTCTGCTCAACGACTGAATATATGTATGCATACTTATGTATGTATGTATGTATGTATGTATGTATGTATGTATGTATGTATGTATGTACATATGTATATATGTACGAATGCATGCAAGCAAGAATGTATGGATGGATGGACAGATAGATAAAAAGATAGGTAGACAAACAGAGAGAAATGGATGGATAGGCTGACAGGCAGACAGACAGACAGACAGACAGACAGACAGACAGACAGACAGCCAGATAGGTTTGCATGGATGGATGGATGGATGGATGGATGGATGGATGGATGGATGGATGGATGGATGGACGGATGGATGTCATAAACGATCTATGAAAACATTGAGTGTGCGACTGACAACAGCACCATCACCATCAGCAGCACCACCACCACCACCATCATCCTCCTGACGAAGAAGGACAAGAAAAACAAGCGTTACAACTAAGACTATTATCGTTGCCAAACTGCCTTTGCCGGAAGAGCACATGGTATAGCACACAGTGCAGGGATTGCCACGGGCAGCAGCTTTCCAGCGAGCCAATACATTGGCGTCGCTGCTGCGATCTGGTGCGCCAAGCTGGGGGAGGCGGATCGTTGCTCGGAGTGGCTGATCCTGTATCCTCGTGCTGGGGCTGAAGCGCATTGGAACAGCCGGAGGCCAGCCTCTGTCTCGAAGTCATGTTCAGGCTCAGTGGCCGCCAGGTCCTTGGCCGCCTTGGCCCCTGCATACTAGATGAAGTAGCAAGTAGCGAGTCGTAGTACGGCACTTATATGGTGCCGTGCAGCTCAACGATGAAGCAGTGTGCCAGCTAAGTCTCACTCCAGATTCAAGGGCTGCTCAGGCCCCATCTTTAGAGGCTCTGCAAAGAAGCTTGGTGCGTCCGCACGGCTGGCCGCAGACTGGACCAAGCCATCTGGAGTCTGCGCAGAGGCTCTCAGGGCCAGAACGCAAAGCTGGTGGTCGCCCAGAAGACCCGGGTCAAGGCGGCCGAGCACATAGTCAGCCACATCGCGTACAGCTCGGGCTCGGACTGCCTGCTCTTCGCTCAAGCGGCGGGTGGCCGCTCGGATTTCACATCTCATCGCTTCAGAGAGCTTTGGCGAATTTGAGCTCACAGGGCCAGCCAAAGGGACTTGCAAAAGAACTGCTGCGGCAGTCCAGCGCACCTTCCAGTCTTGATGCTGCATAGCACGCATCATCACCTCATCTGCATCGGGGTATGTGGCATGGATCTGTTGCAAAGCCGCCAGTGACGCACAAAAAACGAGAAGCTAGTGGTTCAGCAAGGTGCTTCTAAGGCCAGCTGGCTGTGAACATTGGCCTTGACGATCAACGGCTGCAGAGCCGCTGCCGCACAAAGCTGGATAGACCTGACTCCCGCAGAAACTTGGGAGATGGGTGGGACATGGTGGGATGCGGGAGAGAGCCGGGAGCCTGCTCGAGTCGACAAGGCCGGCAGCCAGAGCATTGAGCCACACGACAACCGGTGCAGCCAAGTCCTGATCCACACGCGAAAGCACGTCTTTCAGGATCTCATAAACTCAGCCAGGGAACGACGGATGCACTCATCAATGCAGAAAGGCTTGGCGCGCACGCTGCGGCTGTGCGCCGCTGAAAAGTGTCCGCTGATCGGATGCCCGCCACCAACGCACCGGCCGAAGATCGCAGCAGCTCCGGAGGAACGTAACGCTGATCGTTGCAGCACAGGGCCAGCATGCAGGCCAGCAGTCTAATGCCACCATGCCGCGCACTGGTACACTTTTCCTGCAGCAAGAGCAGTGCCTTCTCAATGCCACAATGTTCATGGCCGCTTGATAATTTCTGTATCAGTTCGACGCCGGCTTTCTGCGAGTAGACGTGGTGGCTTCTCAAGTTGGGAATGAGGAGCTGCACATAGCCTCGTACGGTAAAGGTATCAGAGAGTGATCAGGGTTGTTGCTGGGGTAACCGGGGTATGCCGGGGTCGTTCAGGGTAGTCTTCGGCCCGTCACATACGCGGATAGTGTTGCGTGTTCGGCGAAGAGTGACGTCCTGCTCCTTGACCTGCTCATTGTAGCTGCTGTGCCTCTGGGCTGTCTGTCACTCTTGTCCGCGGGACTCGCACTCGCATCTTTCGTGCAGTTTCCTTCATGGTGCTTTCGAAGGGGTGTCTGGGTGCACTCGTGTGACTCTTGGACCGCAACAGACCCGAGGGCTAAGACGAAGGAGTAAATAAAGCGAAGCACTACTGGCATCGAAGATAGCTCCCATGTCATGATCGTTGACTGGCTAGGCCTTTGCCGGAAACACAATGAAAAAACCCTTCGGCAGACTTCAGGCAGTCGACGCTCATCCCATGGGGTCGCCAGTCTCAAAAAAGCGCGGAGAACCAGCCGCCGCCTTCCCTGACTCGGATGCGCCAGATGCTTTGTCAGCCTTTCGGTGTACCAGTACCAACTTCTATGCTGCCGCTGCAAGTCGCAAAATAGGCTAAGCTATGCTTCTACACTGAAAGTCTCCACGTGACGGGAACAGGAGGCGAAGTCGCTGTTCCGGGCCAAATGCTTGGGCCAGATCGGTCGCGGCTGCACGCACAGCTTGGTGTCGGTCCAGCAAGCGACACCCGATTCCACGGAGTGCTATGACAGGAATCCGTTTGCCCGCCAGGTGGTAGCTTTTCAACGCAGCCAGTGCCACACAGCGAACCTCGAACGTTTTGTGGCAGAGGTATTGGACGAGACGGCCGGCGACGAAGCCTACTGGAGCTTGACACTGGCGGAGAAGAATTGCCAGACACTCCGGGACAGAGCTTCGCGTTTCTGGGTTCTCCAAGCACGAGATACATGATCTAAGGGCCTCCGGCATCGTGGCGATTTGAAGCAACGCCTGAGCAGCAGGGACACGTGTTCTGGGGTTGGCCATTCTCTGAAGAACTCCAGCTATTGCGAAGGCATCGCCGCGACCCACCAGCTGTAGGGTCTGCACGCCGGCGCCGAATGCCCATTGGCAGTCATGGCTTAAGCAAGCCAGGGCTGCTTGAATCACAAGGAAATCGCCCTGCCTGGCAAGCAACGCCACGGCCTTGACTGCTTCCTGTCGCACGATGCCGTCCGTGTCCTGAAGTCTGGCGGCAACTGCAGTGAGAACCTGGATGCTCCTGCAGTCCCCCATCATTTGCTGAAGAGACAGGAGAGCCTTGCCAAGACATCGCTGCTAAATGACAGGGATTAAGGCTGCTTAAGGCTTACCTTAAGGGCCTTGGGCCGGCCTTGGGCAGGTTTCTTCAACCGAGTCCTGCCGGCGCACAAGAGGGCTGCTGTCCGTAATTCCTTGTCGAAGGTAAGCCGGAGGTGATCCAATTAAAGCAGCCAGGGCATGTGCGCTTCCGATTTCTGCCAAAGCCCCTACCGCACGGGCCGCCGATTCCCGAGTTACAACCGAGTAGTGGGAGCCAAGAAATCTCAGGATGCTGTACAAGGCTTGTGGCGGTGATGGTTGCGTCAATCTTGTGCCAATGTTTGCCAACGCCCGCAGGATGAGCGTTTGAATGTCTTCAACAGCTTCGAGCTGCAAACGGGATTGAAGCAAGCGTGTCGCAGCAGCGTGGCCCCTGGGAGCTAGCCTTTCGAGAGCTCGCACCGTTGCGAGCCTCACTGCTGCCGCAGCATGCCCCTGGCATCTGCTGAGGGCGGCTAAGGCAGTTTCATCACCACAAGCTGCCTGTTCCTGGAGCGCCTCTAGCACGGCCATCATCGGTTCCGGCTTCAGGCTAAGCTCCAAGCAGCGACACAAGGCTCGCAGCGAGATCTTCGTGCCCTGCCGCTCCTGCCGTCTACATGGATTCAACTTCAAAGTGCGCCTGCCAACCCATCCGACCCATCCCTGAGAACTCTTGAGCCCTGAAGGGGGCCCTGAAGGCAGCGTCACGCGTGCAGCGCCCACCAGATTGCAAGGATCAGTCCTGAAGCAAGCTGGCCTCGGGCTCTCAGACGCGACTTTACCGGGAAAGATGGAAAACAGGCGCATTGGCGCATGCGTGAGAATTTGTGGCCAGGATGCCAGCTTCGCCAAGCAAAGAGAGACCAAACGATCCAATGCCAGGAAATCAGCCGCCCAAAGCAGTCGCTCCAAGTCACCAGGCCCTCCACTGGAAAGCCTCAAAAATGAGAGGAACCGCAGGAGCACCGAAGGTGACGCTTAAGGATCAAAACCGGTAAAATCCGGTGGAAGAAGGTTGAGCAGAGGTTAAGCGGCTTCTTGCTCAGGACCCACTTGCCCTGTGCATGGTGCTCACGGCAGTGTGCAAGAACCCATCGCAGAGAGATGCTGTCCACCAGGGGCAGCGGAACCTCGTCACCGTCCTTAGGCACCGACGCGGCACCGAGGGGTTCCAGGAAGACGCAAACGGCTGAGATTGACCAGTCAAGTGGCTCCCATTTCTGCCACGCTCGAAAGGACGGGGCTCAAGGCCACCGTGCCCAAGTCGACTTCAAAAACGTCCTGGGTTCGCCATGCCGCCGCCATGTGCCGCCGTACAGACCACTCACAAGCAGGCAAACGCCGCAGAACAAGAGTTCAATGCCAGCTGCCCTCCGAGAAGCACCATCACTTGATCTCAATCTGGCCATTTGCCGCACATGTCGGAAGCTACCCGCGAACGCGAGTGAGAAGAGGCTTGCGCAGCCTGCCCTGAGCAGCTTTAGCTGGTGAACACAGGTGAACGGATTCGGAAAACAGAACACACCCAGACACCGTCCAACGCGCAGTAGCACGCAAGAGTCGGAACTTTTTCTGGTGATAGAGCACCTCTTCGTGTCGGTTTTGGTGTGCACGTCATGTATTCTTGTTGCAACACCGCAGGGGAGAAGTAGATGATCTGATCTGAAGTCTAGTGCACTCGGAGCACTGCTCTCCGCTGTGGTCTTTCAGGAAATCCAGAGCTTCGCAGGCTCAGCTCCCAGTCTGACTCAGTCAATTCTGGGCTACACCGAGGCTGCGCCTCGCAGGCTTCCCCGACCGCCAAAGCACATCTAAAATCTTACGAGACTGTGCAGAGTGCAAGTTCCAGCATGTTGAAGCTTCGCATGGAGAGTCCTGCCACGTGTCTGGTCCAGTGATGCTATCCGAAGCCCTGGAAAAGCTCCTTCCGCAGAAGCTTGAGCCCACTTAAAACCAGCGTCGCCCTTACAAACCGTACCTTGCATGCGGAAGTCCCGACGCGCAAACCTCAAGCCGAGGTTCACACGAACTGCAGGGAATGAACATAGCTGCTTCGGACCTTTACACAAGCACCAACCGGTGGAGGCAACTTTGCCACCGAGCCGAGGTGCAGAAAATAGCGAGAACCGGAGGTGACGAATTATTCAAGTTACATCGAGAATCTGCTAGCCTAGACATACGCAGCACAGGAGAGAGCTGACAAGACAGCGAAGGGAGACTGCTGGACCTGCAACATCCTGCAACCGTCATCTTACAGGCGGATGCAACTTGTTCAGGGTGCAAGATTTGACAGCTTGCAACACTGCCACACTGACTGTTCCGAGCGAACAATTCGCGTGCACATGCCACGGGGAAGCCGTGGCCCCGCACCGGCAGAAGCCGTGCGGCTGTGGAAAATTAAACTGGAAGCCGTTGGACAACTTGCCGTAACCTTCAGATGGTCGACTAACTTGGCAACTTGCCATGGACGATGTCAGCATCATTGTGCTAGCAGCATCAGGACTGCGCCTGCTGTGCCAAGCGTCTGTGCTGAGTTAAAAATCAGCCGCTGTACGTAAAGAGTTTGGCTATTCAAACGAAGCGCCGTCCCAGCCCACCTGACAGAGCTTGTGAGAAGTGTGTGAGCTGAGCTAGTGCCATCTGCCCGGCATTCTGGCCTGTAGGGGGCTGCGAAGCAGCGGAGATCTACCACACATCTTCACCCAGCCACGGTTTGAGATTCGCATCAATCCTGACATCGATGCATCTGACATGACATGAGGTCATATCTTCGAGCGATGTCGAGCGATGCATTAAATCCGGCCTTGACCTTTCTGCAGGGTCGACCTTCAGCAAGGCCTCCAGCAATTCCATAAGGGATTCCTCAGATCCAACCAGGACAAGTTGTCGTGAAGCTGTCCTTCCGCCCTCCACCCCATATAGCTTGGGTGTTATACCAAGACTACGAAGAACTTTTGTCATGCCCACGGCCGCATGTCGCCCGTCTCTTAAACCTTCAACCCTAGACTTCCCAACTCGACACACGGTCTCGCTCAATTCCACGGCAAGCTGCGCTGAAGACTTGGCTAAGCCGAGCCCCGTTGCTGTTCCCTGAGCTGACTCGATTTAACACGGGGCCTATGCACGAGATAACGCAGGGCGCTCCAGGCAGAGTGAACAGAGGCATTTCTCTAGTGGAGCGACTTTCAAAAAACCAAACCGCATGTTCTCGACCGAAGGCCCTGCAAGAAGGACCATGGCCATAGCAACAAAAACAAAGTATGCTGCTTCTGCTCGGAGTTGCTGGCTTTCCTCTTGATCAAGTACGCCTCAAGTCCTTTCTGCCGCGTGAACTCGAAGCATTTACAGCCATTGGGCCTCAGCGAACGAGAACGAGGAGCCTCCAGAGAGCCAGCCGAAAGTTTGCGGAAGGAGCTGGAGTGGAGGAGTGGAGCTGAGGTGATGGCTTGGTTGACAACCACGGGTAGTCTTGCGCCACCATCCTCAGGTCGAAGGTCCCATGGGCACATGGTCCTATGGTGATCGGTTGATACCAAGCTACCCGAAGAGAACCACACCCACAGAGAAGGCATCAGCCAAACAAGGATCCTCAGCAGGTTTGTCATGCCTCTCTCTCTTGCAAGTCGCTTCGTAAGCCGCTGTATGACGCTGTGCTGTGCTGCGAGGTTTCGTAGCTCGCTTGCTCGTGCATCTCTGGGGCCTGGTAGGAGGGCTTCCCGCGGGGGCCGACCTCTCAGGCCGAGCCAGGCCGGCGCCGCCAGGCCAGGCTCGCGAGCTTTCTCCGATTTCGAGCTCAACCGCTGGGGCGCTGACAAGGAAGTCTTGCTTGATGGTGGCCATCCCGAAGTCGATCAGCTTCACTTGAGGGCTTCCGTCTGTTGAGCTCGTTGCGAGGAGGATGTTCCTTGAAGCGCTGGCATAACAACCGGAAGGATAGCACACTTCATGATACGATACCATCGTGCCGTCGATTCTGCCAAGGTTCTCCAGCGACAGATCGAGATGTGCTATAGAGAGGCTGTGTAGATGCCGGACGGCGCTAACTATCCTGAGTGTTCCAGGTACCGGAGAACACGCTAGCGTGAGCCTGAACCCTACCGTCGCGCCGTCGCGAAGTACCTGCGAAAGTTTGCGAAAGCATCTGCTGTTCAACCAGGAAGCTGCCGCGCAACAGGTCGGAGCATCTGCCTTGCAGGCGGAAGATTCCCCAACTCGCCCGTTTCTTCTCTGATCTCAGACTCTAAGATAGAGAATCCGTTCCACTCTGGTGTCTCAGCCATGTGGCTCGCGCTCTGGGCCAGGGGTTGGGCCAGATTGGCACCACTCAAACCTTGGAACTAAGTGCATCGCGAAGAAACCAGCCGATCAGCGCTTACCAGTAGGTGCAGAAACCCTTCTGCCGACAAGTTGCAGGTCACCTTTATCCGCGAACTCGGAGACAAAAAACGTCTCACCTGACGAAGCTGAGACCCGTTCTTGCCACACTCAGCTTGCATGCGCTTTCCGTTGGGGAAGTATCGAGACAAGTCTCTTTCGCTGCGGAAGGTGCCATACGGCTCGCCTCAACAACATGTCAGGTGTCTCCAAGCACTGCAGACGGCCGTATGGCCTGCACACCAACATACCGCAAGCTTTCTGCCGCCACGGGGGCATATGAAGCGGAAGCCCTTTGCCTGCAAGTACTTGGCCTTTGGAGCAGATCAGAATTTGGCCATCAGCATCAAGCTATCGCTTCAGCCGCCAAGAGGCCAAGCCGATGTCGACCCACGGCAACTCTGTCTCGGACGGATGTTGGCGGACAAAGTCCTCCGATCGCAATCAAGCAGACACAGACAAAAGTCTGCAAAGCGGCTAGGCCCAGCTCCTCATGGTTCAGGCCAGTCCATGTGATCGGCATTCGCTTCACTGCCACAAACTTTCCGTTCGAGAGATCTTTCCTTCGTGACTCGTGAGTCCAAGTGTTTCCCAAGAGCAACAGGTAGGTCATCACGATGCCAAGGCGCTGTAGCTCGACCCTGCCCTGGTTTCGGGCAGCGTTCTGCAATAAGCGGATGTGCTCAAAGCCTGCAACAAGATGCAGAAACAGCAAGAACCCGATCAAGGAGCCTGGGACTTACTCAGGTACGCGTCTGCTGTAGGCTTGGGCTGCCGGGTGCAGCTTGAGAAACTCAAGACCCTCCCCTTCCGGAGCACCCCTGCCAGCCCCTTTACCAGCACTGCAAAGCTCGAGGCTTCGGACGAATGTCCCAACGAATAAGCGAGCGTTTCAGCAGGACATGTTTACCTTAGAATGGTTACGAAAGTTACCGCTCGACACTCCATGTTCTTTGCTGTCACGGGGCGTGCATCCGCCCAGGACTGGGCCTGGCCAACCTGCAGGTCCAGGTCTCTCTGTGAAGTAAAGGCAGTGCCAGTGTAAGGGGGCAGCGATCTCAATGCACTCATCGATGCCCATCTCTGCGCCAGGCTCGACCTCGGCAGAGCTCAAGTGGACCAAGCCGCTAGGACAGGGGCTTTGCGATGAAGCAGATCTTCGAGGAGCCCACTTCGATTTCTGGCTCCTGGGTTGTATCATGGCATGGCGCCATGAAGCCAAAAACGGTTTGGTCAGTACAAGTATATGCTGCAGCTGCAAACGCAATAATTCAAGAGGGCAGCAGAGCTGGAAGAGTTGGACGATGAGCCTGGGCATGTCTGTGAATCTGTTCAATGGCCACTGGGCCCCTGCCACCTCTGTGCTGCGCTCCACTTGGAATCGGACCTCGAACGACACCAAACAATGGCTGCTTCATGCTCAGCGTTGTCGCGGGTTCCTGCAAAGACTGACCCTCCGAAAGGCTCACGACATGCATCTCGTCCCAGGTCCTTGTGAACAAGCTTCCCGGAACCCACGTGGCCCACCCTTGGTTAGCAAGAAACGTCCTGGAGACAGCCACGACATCAGCATGGCCACGAGTCTGAGAATCCAAGGAACAGGTCTTCATCACAGTCTGTGAGACGAGGTTCAGTTGCCTGGAGCATGTTTCACAGGCAGCAGGCCACTGCTCCACACGGCAGGTAGCACCACTTGCCTGGCTCTCCATACACTTCAGAGGAGGCCGCAGAAACGTCTTGAAGAAATACATCCTGTGACCTCAGCAACACCCAAAGGCACCAAAGGCACCCCATGAAGATCTCCAAGGCCACTGCAGAGCGAGGTAACAAAATCAACTTCAAATTGATAGGGGCCCTGTTTCGAGCCGAAGACTGCAACACATCACGCATTCCGTGCCCGTCGTCCATAAAGGACAGGCTGCAATGCGCCATGCGGAGAAACCTTTGCACTGACGGCGTAGACGAAACACTCACAAGACTGCAAGCTACAACCATTCGCTAGAAGCTCGCATGCGGAGCTTGCGTGGCCTGGCTCGAATAGATGAAACAGCCCGTCAGGTTGACAGGCATCGAAAAGCACTAACGTAGCACTTCTTGCAGGGTCCTGGCGGCTTTCAAAAGAAAAGAGTGAGGACCAGAACGTTGTCTCTCGACCCCAACCGCTTGGCTTCATCAACCAACTCCTGCGAAGTGTGCTGCTGGAGCCATTCTGAAACATCTGGTGGGTTCTTGTGCGCCCCGGCTGCTTGCTCAACAGACCTCTCGACGATCCTGCAAGCATCCTCATCGCTGACAACATCCCATAGGCCATCCGTCGCCACGATCAGCGCGTGCCCAGATGCAACACTTACGGTGGACAAGTCCGGAGTGCAGCTCAACCCTTTGCCTTTCAAACGATGGTCTCCCAGCGATCGGGAAATGGCCAGATCGCCTCCGACCCTCCCGCCAGACACGATCCCACCACCCTTAGTGACGCGCTTTGCCTCCTCCAGATCTGTGGGCCGATGGTCCTTGGTGAGGCTTCTGCAGCAGCCGATGTTCTCAATCAGAACGGCCCTCGAATCCCCCACATGCGCAATGTGGAGGCTTCGCCCCGCCTTGGTTCCCTGCACCAACACAACTGTTGCAGTGGTGCCATGGTTCCAAGCACCATACATGCCGAGCTGACTGTCGATCTTGTGGAAAGCCGTTTTCAATGCATCTAGGGGACTTGACGTTTTCATCTCCAGGGCAACCTGCTCATGCAAACGCATCTCGCAGTAGTCTACCGCCTCACGGCCACCATGGCCGTCGTAGACAGCAAAGAAGCCCCAACGGTCGCTGGAGCTGCCTGATGAGCCTTGCTCAAAGGGGTGAAGACTAAGCGAGCCATCCTCCATGTAGCTTCTATAGGCAGAATTGGCATCTGAAGCCAGGCTGGTGAAAGCCACGAGCTGGCTATCGGACGCAGGCCATGGCCGCGGAACTTGGATGGCAGCTTCCCGAGTTTCTCGCTTCATTCCCTCCAGGCTCTGCCTGTCCTTACTCCGAGACATGGATGCCTCTGCCGAGCTGCCCTCCAAGCCCTCCAAAAGACCCATGAACTGCCAGTCGTCGGCCGTGGCGGTGCTGGGAGGAATGACTGCATCCACCGGTTCGGTCGCCGACTTGTCCGTCTGCAGAGGGGTTCGTTTCTGATCCAAAGACTTTTCACGGTCCTCGATCTCGAGTTCCAGTTCTTCCAGCAGGCCACTCAGAGAGAAATTATCTGAGTCTGGCATCCTTGACGTGTCGCCGCCGAGCTGCGCTTATTGCCTCTTATGCACAACGCGTCCTTGCACGAAATCCAGATGGGCAGCCAAGCATTGCAGGCCAGGCGATTCTTACAACTGACAAGGCTGAAATGACAGGGGCTCAGGAGTGGAGGTTGTGTGCTCTGTGGTTCTCCAAGTGCTCTTGAACAGTTGATGGACCACAAATCCTTCGAGTTGATAGCGCATGGCTTTCAGCGTTTCGAACCTGTATCAAGGCCTGGCGCCCTGTTGCCTGCGGATGCAGCGAGCATTTCTTCCCAGACCCCATTCCCTGAGTTCGCGTTTCAGCCCACTTTTCGGCACCATCCAACTTCGCTACCGTGACCGTGAACTGGTAAGGCGCGCGAAACCTTGTGGCAAGCCCGACGCAGAAGGCTCTTTCACCAAAGTGCTTGCAACCCTGTGCAGAATTCTACCAGGCCATTAGTCACACTCATACCTTCCAGCAGCGGGACGGCTAGCCTTACCCTCTGCAATACTCGTAGACTTCAGAGAACAGACAAAGGCCTACTCTTCATGACTTGTTGGAGGAGGTAAGATTGCAAGAAAGCGAGAGTTTCAGGTGGCACGCGGCGAGCTCACTACGCGTAGCTGGCTTAGCCTCCACATCGCCAGATGAAGAGTTTCGGCACACTCTCCCTGTGACTTTGCAATCGCCTAACTAAACACCCACGGCCCACGGCCCTTAAACTTCGCCTGGCGCAGAACATGCCCCATGCCTTCTCCTAAGCTGCCCGTGCCCGTCCGAGCATTAAGATGAAGGAGATGGTGGATATCTTGAGCCCAGTCTTGAGACCGCTTATGATCAGAGGGGAAGGGAGCTCAGGCTGACAGCGCATCCCACAACGACTTTTTGCCGGACCTCGGCTCTGAGCGTGGTCCTAGGATGGCGTCGGGCTGAAGCTCAGCGCAGCTTTGTACAGAGCCTACTGAGCTCTCGGGCGACTCATGGAGGAGCTGGTTGTGGAAGCCGTTTGAGCGCATGCCGCAAGACTTTGGCTGCAAGTCGACATGAACGTTTTGGGTCTTATCCTTTCTTGCGCGCTTTCTTTTTGGTTGCCCCCTCTTCTTCCTCATCGTCCTTCTTTTTCTTGGCCTTTTTGGGTGGTTCTTTTTCTTTGTCCTTGTCTTCATCCTCCTCCTGTTTCCTCTTCTTGGTTGCCTTTCCCTCCTTCTTCTTCTCCTTCTTCTTGGTGGTGGCATCCTCCTCCTCTTCCTCCTCTTTCTCCTCCTCTTCCTCCTTCCCTCCGGACTGGATCTTCAGCTGGTCGACGAATATGTCGAAGCACTGTCGCCGTGTGGCATCTTCCATGGCCTCCCAAGCGGGGCTGGAGCCAAGCAGCTTTGCAGCCTTTTCGTAGCTAGTCTTGGCTGTAATCTCCCTGGACTTCTGCAGCAGCTCCACGAACTTCTTTCGATTCTTCTTGGCCACCTGGGCTACTGCGCACGCGCTGGCTTGATTCTCGGCACTGGGAAGGGTACCTAAAGGTGTGAGGCCTTGTCCGCATCCTCCTCGACTTCCTTGGCTTTTGAGACCAGGCTTTCGAAGTGGGTCTTGCACTGATCTTCAGGTATGTCTTTGAACACGGCTTCATCTTTCAGCTCGGTCTTGAACCATTCCCAGGTGGAGCTCTGAGTAATCGTCAATCCCTTGGACTTTGCTAGCTTCTTCAGCTTCGTCTTGTCCTGACATCCGAATGAAAGTTCCTGCGCTTGCGCTACGCCGCTACGACTCGGACTCGGACCTGCGCTGTCCCTTCGGCCCTTCCCCTGAAGCCCCGAGTCCTGGGAGAACTTGTCTGAAAGCTCCTCTAAGTAGTCGTCGAACAAGTCGTGTGGTGTGGAGCCCGGCTGAGCGATGAGGGCGACGTACCGAGAGTCCTTCACAACATCGTGCTCCTCGGCATAGTCCCCCCAGAAGGTGCTCGAGGTGATCTTGCCCTCTTTTCCATGCTGACGGAGCAGTTCTCTGAAGGCATCCCGGTTTTTCCGCTCTGCACGGTACTTCGCCTTGGTCTTCTCCTTCAACTCGGCCTTCTCAGTATCCAAAACCCACTCCTCCCAGGAGGTTAAGGCCTCAAGCTTCGAGAGCCATTTGAAGTACTCGTTATCACGCAGAGCATCCTGCACATCCCGCCAGCGACTGAGCACGGTGATCTTCTCCTCCTTCGTATAGATTTCCTGAAAGGTGTAGCAGCGTAGCATGCCGGGTCCGAAGGCCAGATCAATGGAAGAAACAGCAACAGCTCGGGTCGGGCCTTGATCTTCTCGACATACTCTTTCCGCTTCTTTCTCCTGTCTTCCTTGGCTTTCTTCTCGTTCTCGTCCATGAAGTCGTCAAAGACTTCAACACCTCGGCAGTGGATGCAGCACTCTGAGACACGGGGTGAACAGATCAGAGGGGCTGGGGCTGCTCGGGCTTTATTGCTTGACTGAATCCGCGAGGCCCTCCCAACAAGAGGTCGTTAACTTTGGAGTCTGGGGCCCAGTAGGCAAGTCACGCTCATCTTCCTCCAGCAGCTTGAACCACTCCTCGTTGTAGAAATGTTCGGCGGCATCTTTGTATCTTGTCGTGAGCTTCAGATCTTTCCAGGCGGTCAGAGCATCGATGAAGGAATCCTTTGCTTTCTTTCTCTTTTCGCGTTCCTCTTCCTTCTCTCGCTTCTTGGACTGCGTGATGTACTCAGCAAACGCTTGCTTCCTTTCCCCAGCAGCTGCTAGAGCGCCGAATCTTCTGTCCTCCTGAAGCTTCGAAACGGAGCTGGCTGACAGCTGGAGCTCAAGTGCGACACTCAGCATATTTGCGGTACTGTACCTATCCACTCTCCGCGATTCCGAGGCTCCTGGATGAGCTTCAGAGCATCTTCCCATTTCATATTGCTCTTGATGCCCTTGTCTTCGAGCAACTGACGGGGTTGCGAGGCCATGCCATGAGTGCTGACGTTGCATGACTGTATGTCGTCGTCACACTCTGATCTGAGTGAGACAGTCGTTGGCCTGTCGGAATGCATTTCGTCTATCTTCGGGTGTCTTCCAGTCTGGCTCTTCCTGTTTCTTTGGCTTCTTGTCCTTCTCCTTTGAGGCGTTCCATCAAGTTTGAAGGGACATGCATCTGGACAAGAAGACTAGTGTTGCAGTTCTCGCACGGCGACTCCAAGGCCAAGTTGTTGCGAACAGGCTGCGTCGTCACTCTCGTCCTCCTTGGCCAGCCCTCTCAAGCGCTTCAGCTCCGCAGGCATTTCCCAAACCTTGGTTCAAGAGTCCCTTGCGTCCTACTCTGGGACCACACAACTTGCTGCAGGAACGGCAACTCGCTCATTGCATGTATGTGGCGCTCTGCTTCGTGATGGGGTTGTAGTAATAATCTCGTCCATCTGCCGTCTTGTACCTTGCACAACCCACTCATCGGGCAAAGTGACGAAGACAGGACATGTCATTGTCCGAGCAACTCTTTCCAGCTGGTGGTGTTCATCTTTTCATCTGCATTTTTCAGGCACTCCGGCTTATCCCAGCTGGACTGCTTTGTGACCTGCGTTGCGGGCACTATTCCGGCCCTTCAGTGCCCAAACCAAGCTCCAAAAGTTCAAGATCGTAAGCAGACAGAAGCTCACAGAAGCATACACTTCTGTCGGCTCCTTGTTGTAGTAGTACCGCCGACCATCGCTGTGGGTGTGCTCAGTCCAGTTGCCCGGCTCTTTCGCTGGGTCCACCATCGCTAACACATAATCAACACATCCGTGTTGTCTAATGTTTGGGCCAAACCACATGCCGCGAAGCAAATGCTGGCTTTCGCTGCAAGAGGAATACTACGAGCACAAGCTCTCTCACCTTCGACAGCATTAGTTGCACGCTTTTCCTTTGTTGCATGCTGTCACAGTCTGAGACGCAGTTTTCGGTGATCTCGCTGAAGTCGTGATGGAACCGCGTCGCAGCTGCTCAGCAAAGCTGCTTTGGGCTCCTTCTTGATGTATCGGAGGTCTGCAACGTTCTGTTGGAGCCAAGCTTTGCGCCGTTGGGTAGCTCGTCTCGCTGCAGGCCCGCACGGAACACTCAAATCAAGGGCATGAGATCCTCGGAATCTTCAAGTTCCTCGACCACCCGCTTTTCCGGAGCTGCAGCAGGCCTTTCTGGAAGTCTCAAGATCCAGTGCTCCTTGCAGCAAGCCGGATAACGGCACTAAGCTTTCAGACAGCCACAAAGCATGGGCCGATCTTCTGTTTTCACACCGAGTCCTGCGTGCCCAATGGTGGGCACGGACTGTCCTGACATGCGTAGCAGGTCATGTGCTGTATCTGATTCTCAAACCATGGCAGGTGCGGACTCGGCACCTTCAAGCTCAAGGCACAATCCAGTAGGCTCTGATTGTTCAGAGCAAAGGGCTCCAAGCTCCGCAGATGGGCTGCTGCACCATCTGGGGTGAATCCAAGGCAAGTCCTTGGCTGGCACGGCACGAAGCCACGGAGGCCATGTTGCGGCAAGTACATTAACCAAACTCAAGCTTGCAATCAGAAGCTCCCGTCACTTTGTCGGTGTAACAAAAGCCAGGCCAAAAGGATTGCGCCAGATCTGTTCATCCCAGCAAAACAGTTTACCAGCACCGTACCACCTCGCGGCAGTCTCACGACACTTGGCCCTGAGCCGAGCTAACCTGACCTTCTCTTGTCCCTCCCCTCGCAGGTCTCAGCTGCCATGACATCGGTAAAGTGCGGTGCTGCTGAAGGCTCTTCCACCTGATGCAACAGCTGCATCAACGAAAGCCACCGCCCTGTGTAGATCCCGACGTGCGCATAGCCAAGTACCTGTACCTGGCAAGCTCACCCACGCTGAGCAGTAAGCAAGCGATGCGCCCCTCAGTTTGACGGTTCGGAAATCCTGCCTGGGGTCATGCCTTCCTCATCGCGCATGTCCAAATCCTTGGGTATGCTTTAGCTCTGCGTATGTATGTATATATACACACACACAGACACAGCCAACCACCCACTGCAGGTGTTTCTTGGCAACGCTCTAGGTCACTGGCTAAGTACGAGACGTCTGCTGCACGCTCTTCGAGCGTGAGGGGCACCTCGCCAAGAGAGATTTGCTGCCGGCTGCGCCGTCAGACCAAGGTCTGAGAGCTGACCGAGTGCAACTTCTGCAGCCCAGTTTCTGCTTGAGCCGCTGCGTTGCAGAGGTGCGTGAAGTGCGGCAGCCCGCTCAAGCTGCGCTTCCTTTGGGGAAATTCTGGCTCAGTTCTTCCGATGCGAGGCAGGGACCGCAGTGCAACATGGACAACTTGCAGCACGACTGGACGTTTACAAAGGGCCAGCAAAGCACTCGAAGCCACCCGACGCCCAAAACGAGAACATGTGCCAAATGTGATCTCAAGTCCTCAGTGTTGTTCCCTCTGTCCGATGTGATGAATTTTCTGAATGTCTTCTTGACAAGGATCTCGGGCACTGCCGGGAGAGATCGAAAGCTCACACAGGATCGAGTTTCTGTTCTATAGTCACCTAGTCTTTTCAGAAGTCTCGCGAACGAAATCTGAGACGAGGTCTCGGAGGTCTCGGTGAGATCCATGCAGTCCATCATTCGATTGTGAGCTGCTTGAGGCACAACGTGAAAAGAAAGACCGTCCGCTGGTCCGGGCACCATCGCCAGCAGGCAACTGAAAAGGGATTTATGAGCTTATGCCTGTACTGTAATTACTGTGGCGCTTGGCCGGCGATCTGTTTCGTGTTTCGTTGCTGCGGAAGGCCCCGTCAAAGGACTGACGTTCCGAAAAGAGGCGCCTTGATGTCTGTGGCCCAGAACGGGTGCTGCAAACGTCGCAAGCTCTGTAAACAAAAAATTAGTGGTCCGTTTGGCTGCCGTCGAGTGCCGATGCGGCGTGCGCGGCGAGTGGCCTCCTTCGCCGTTAGTGCCCCGAGCTGCTTGAAGTATACTGATTTAGAGGCTGCCCAAGCCGAAGCTGCAAGACACTGGGTATGAGCTGATCAGCTCAAGAAACAGAACGACCTAACGAAAGCTCAGAACAGTCTGAGTCTTTCAGGGACTCCCACATCATGGGTGGGTTGCCCCATGATAGTCCAAGTTGCTCCTGCCAGTGCTGCAGTCGCCGAGCGCCATCGGCATCACTCCACCTGTTGTTTGGGATTTCTTCGTGCCTTCCAGAGGCTGCCGATACACTACAGAGCTGAAGCTGAGCTTGGCGCCAAACGCATGGCGGCCAAACCGGCAAGGGGCCATCACCACGGTGGCCATGGTCCATGCGATATGGAAACGAAAACTTTCCAAATGGTCCAGACAGTTGCCTCACAAAGCCGCCTTGTTTGTCATGCCTCCACCGGGTCAGGGCCGTCGAGACAATGACGGCTACAGGAAAGGTCTTAAGCTCTGATGCCACGAAAAGTCCTTTCCCTGTGACTGGAGCTTTCACATCGGGCAGAGATGCGCTGCAACTTCAGCCCGCGCGATTTCCTCGACACATGTGATTCGAAAGATCTCGCGGGATCCGCTGATAAACTGTCGCATGGAAAAGCGGTCTTGGACTGCATGCGACTAGGCTTTGCCTGTCAGCGACATCATAGAGATCGGAGTGCGTTCAGATGCGTACAGCGCCAAACGCAAACCGGAGCTTGGATACTCGCAAGAGCGGCATCCTCGTGCTTGAAATAACAAAAGCCGAGACCTCGAGACATCACAAGACACATGTGGCCTGCGAGTACCTCCGGTCCAGCCATGGGAAAAAGCATGCAGCTTGTGCCCCACTAAGGCAGATGTATGCAGCTTGGCATGTGCAAGCACGCCATTCAATGATAGCAAAAGCACAATCCCTTGGCGAAGCTCTGTGCATGCAATTCTGCAGATCAGGGATCCTGGGCGCTTTCTGCAGGCTCCGATCTTCTGCCTGACGTCGCGCACGGCCAAGAGCTTGGGGCGTTTGACAGATTGGCGGCAGCCTCGACTAAAACACCGGTCACGCATGGGTCGGCGAGTCCATGTAGAAGGAGTCCTCAAAGAAAGCACCAAAGCCACGTGTTCTCGAAAACCCGAAAGACCTGAACTCGGTGCCACGCCTCCTGGGCAGCCGTCGGCGTTGCGAGACCCAGCCGCAGCATGGCCTCAGCACAGAAGGGCGCGGTCCTTCGGATTTTTTCTTCATTCTTGAGGCACGGACAAGCTTGTTCTTCTTCCGGCTCTTCACCTGAGAAAAAAAGACGATCGCCCTATGGCCGCTTGCCTGCTGGGCTTCTACTGGCCTCGCCAGGTGGACACATGTGGCAGTGTCGGCATTCCTCCCCGTTCAGGCACCCCGTCGGCTTCCAGAACCAGGCGCAGGGGCGGCAGTTACCTCTCAACACTCAATTCCGAGCGTCTCGGGACGCACTCTCAGCTGAGATGCGAACCGCTACCGTGGAGGTCACTTCCCTGGCTGGCCAGCTTCGTCTGCCAAGGGCGAAAAAACAAGCGCGGCCAGTGGCAAGAAGACAACCACAGACAGCCACGCATGACGCCAGCCTCGGTTGCACCTGCAAGACCGAGGCACTTTTACCCAGCATGTAGTTGCGACAAGCATACTGCAGGCCTGCGGGGAGTCCGGGTGGGAGTCCGGGTGGGAGTCCGGGTGGGAGTCGAGGGCTTGCAGATCCTTCGGAGTATTCGCGCTCCGATGTTGATGCAGCTGTAGAGCCTGACACATGCAAAGCTGCGATGGAATGTGCGCACACACACACACACAAGCACCCTCTCCCACCTTGTTCGGAAGTCTCCCAATCTGCCTGCAAATTCAGCGCTTGATGCACCAGACTCCTTACACACCAACCCTTTTCTGAGACCCGTCTCTTCAACGTATGCTGCCTTCTCCTTGGCCTTTGGCGACATGCAGAAACTGCCTGAGACGTGTGGATAAGCATGACAGCTCCTTGATGCCTGCATGGTCAATAGTTCTTGCTCTTGGGCCCTGAACTCAAGGCGAGCTGGACCGCTGCCGTTTCTTCGGCGGTGGGCTTCGGGGTCGTCAAACCTGCACAGGGTCCGACTTTCCGTGAGGTGAGACGCCATAGGCCCTCTGGGCCCCCTCGCCCAGCCGCATGAAGGCCGACCTAGGTCTCGCAACAGTGAACTACAGTAGCCAAAGCTCCTTACCTCACAGGTGCGCACCGACCAGACTGGGAGCCTTGCTTGGCTTTCTTCCTCGATTTGAGCTCATCTTTTGGGCACAAGTGGCAGTGCATGCAGTCCTTTCCTGAGCAAGGTAGGCTGCCTTCTGTAGTGGTGCCATGCTAAAAAGAAAGCCCTTTTCCGCGAAGGCTCCGTTCTGGCAAGAGCCCGGTTTCCAAAACCATGCGCAAGGTTTGCCTCGGCTCAGGTATGCCGCCACAAACTGCCCACAAGATACATCAAGATACCATGGCGTTGAAGCTGCAGGTCCCTTCCGCATGGAGCGTGGATCCGTGACTTGGGGTGTTCACCTGAGACCCAACTGCTTGCACTTGCTGCGGGAACCCGACTGCAAATGCCAATCTAAGTCGTTGACTGGCGGGTCCAATCCTGGAGCAGTGCTGCATGCTCTTGGCGAACACAGCACCGGCAAAACAGCGCTTGAAAGAGTCAATGTGACTTCGTGCCTGGCGGGAAGGAGACCCTGTTTCCTGCCCAGGTAACGACCTGGATGCGATGCGACGCCATACAAATGACGCACAAGCCAAAGGAAATGTAAATGCAGCCAAGCAGCAGATCCCGGAGTCTCGGCCGTGGCATCAAAATGGTCCGACGGCGACCCCGGCATGCCCATAGTGTCCTGACGGGGTCCCGTGATACCACGACTGAGTAGAGCTCCGACTCTTTTTTTTTTGAAGCGTCCTGAAATCGAAGGACTCTCCCCGTCTCAGGACATTGGGGCCTCAAGTGAGTGTTGTTCCGTGAAAGCAATGGGACGCGGCAAAGTGCTAATGTGAAATGACGTTCTCGGCGAGTGCATTCCGCGGGCCGGACATGGGAATGAAGACTTGCGAGGGAGGGCCACTCAGGCCTAGCAAAAAAAAACGAAAGCAGCCTTTGAAAGGCGCATCAAAAACTTGCGACCTGGCCTAGCGAGGATTGCTTCTCTTCCGCATATTGCGGCAGTGGCACCTGGCGCCAAACAGCACCCGATCAGCCTGGACAGAACTGCAGGCTGCGCCTTCATCGGCTCGTTCGAGTAGCCTGCCCAGGCCTCCAGCACTTGCCAACATACTCAAAATCCAGCACTTTCACGCAAGCACAATGTAGCAGCACAACACAGCACGCTGCATGGGCTGCGGCCATGCTTCGGGAAACTCAGAAAGTCTCAGTTGTGACATTTCAAGTAATTCCAAGCATGGAAAACTCGGGCACGTTCAGCATACGTCGCATGTCCAGATCGGACAAGTCAGAACAAATCGTCCAATGCTGGTAAAATCATTCAGATAAATCAGCACCAGAGCAACCAACCTCTGGGAGACACGGCGCCCTGAGGGAACAAGTCGTTCTGGAGAATCAGGTATATCACTCCAAGTCAGGTTGAATCAGTAAGTGTCAGGAATCAGCCTTAATCCTCATGCCTGGCACATGCGCCGAAGATATATACAAAGACTGCGCATCCACTTGCATCACAGACACTCAAGCACTCACTCTAAGCACAGATCGAAGCAGCTCATCAGTGCACAGCGAGGACCAGGTAAATGATGTCACAAGCAAATACGAGTAAGCAGGTATGTGAGCCAGGCGTCCCCAGCTCATGCCAGTGATCTGCAACAGCCTCTTGGCTGGACCAATGTTACAGACCAGGCAGTCCCCCTTCTGCAAACATCGAGCTACACTTCTGCATTTCTCTCAGAGAACGCTTGGGAACAGGGTGGGACACACACACACACACGCACACACCGCGATTGACGCTCAAGATAGCCGAAGTTGTTCATGGGCTAGCTATTTACGTTTCTGCCTTCACATCTTGTGCAACAGGTGGCTTCATCTGACTGAGGTTTTCGGGCTTGGCCTTTCTCCCTCACTCTAGCAGGTACATAGTTGAGTGTCCCCCGCTGCATCACCGGCAACTGATGGGCGTGTTTGTTAGTGCCGATCCCGTCGGTGCCCCGCAACGCGTCTTGCTTATTATTGGGATTCCATTGTCCAGGATGTCGCGCGCGCACACACAGAAACACCAAAAAGCCTCTTTCTGATTCTGCGCCATGCTTTTGCTTTATCAAGTATGTTGATTGACCCTCCTCATCTCATGGCATCTCTGAAGAAGTGTCTCTGTCCCTACGGATCAGGGGCGCTGTCCCGTGCCTTGCTCTCGTCAAGCGCAGACGGCCACAGGTTGCTGCTCACGTCCAGCGAGTTGGCGACATCGCACATCATGTCGCGCCTGGTTCAAGGATTTTTGCGGAACATGGAGCAGCAGAGCTGTAACCGCAGTTTTAGGGTTTCTTCTTGGTTCTGAAGCGTGCCGCACTCCAGTGGCAAACTCCCACAGTGTCTTGGCAGTCTGATCGCAAGCTACCTGCTCGGCGACACAATCTCACGGCGAGTTTCGACCCTAAGGACACGACTTGCACTTGGAGATGGACAGGAGGAGCCTGATCCGCTTGGGCAGAATGGCTCCAAGGCTCAGTGGATCATCACCAAGGCAAGCTACCATGCATGCATAAGGACCAGCTACGAATTGCAGACCTCTTTTGAGAAGGCAGCGCACAGCCTGCTGCAGGCACTCACTCATCTCGGCCAGCCCACTCAGGCAAGGCTGATTCATCACGCGGGGCATTTGCATCCCGTGCACGGCCTCCTTTGTGCCTTGCCCGTTGCAGGTTCGCCACACGTTGCCTCCGCCTTTCTTGAAGCGTCTCGTATGCAGCATCCACGTCCTCCTTCTTTGGCGACTCTGCCTCGCTGACTCGATGCCAGTCGCGCTTGTGCTTGGAGTACCATGTCAGCCACTGATCCTTGGCATCCTCCCAGTCCAAGCCTGTGCCAGTATTGCGCTTTCGCGTCGTTCGATACCTTGACTTCAGCTTCAAGGCCTTAGTAACGTCCATTATCCTCTTGGTTTTGAGGATTCTGGCCGGCGGCTTACCGAACACCTTGTGTTTGCCATGGCCCTTGGGTATCGGCTTCAGGCCTTCCTGGGTGACGAAAGGCATCCTGGGCCTCGGCTCCTCTGTCGAAGCCCGAGCCCGGGCCGGTCGGGCCGGCCGCTCCCGCTCCGCATCCGGGGCTCCCCTGCCGCTCTGACTGACGTCCTCCAGCTCCATGGACCACTCTCGCTCGTAGCGCTGCCGGATCTCGGACATGAGCTTCCCAGGAGTCCCTGGGCCGAGCAAAGCAGCAATGCGTCTCGCTTTTCTTGGCTTCTCTTACTACGAGTCCAGATTCCAGATGGAGTGATGGCTACTTCTCGCGCTTTCTAAAAGGGATATGACATAATTGTGAACAGCACCGAAAAAACGAGCTCAAAGCAGCAGATGCAAGCCAGCCTGTGGGGGCTGCAGGTGCCCAACGTCTGAAGCCAGCTGCATAGTCCTGGGGTGAAGCGAAGTCATCCTCGGTGTACACCTTGTCTCCCCGCGGTCTGCTCTGGTCCCGCCTCAAGCCGACCGCAGTGCCTTCGTGTGCCGGCTTGCCGTGCTCCCGCGAGGTGCTTGACGAAGGTCCGAGGCCTGGGAACCATGATGGACCTGGGGATTTGCCTGAAGGCCTTGGTGTCTCACCAGAGTTGTGGTGAAAGTCGAAGCGCCGCACCTCGGGCTTGATGTCGACGAGGTCTTCTTCACCTTCGTCATCACTGAAAGTTGACTCGTCGCCGGAAGTACTCATCTCTTGGTCTGGTAGGGACTGCCCTGCTTGAAGGTTGCCGGCCCCACACGAGCCCACTGAGAGCTGCGCAGGTGAGGCGTCCACAGCACGCAACTGCTTCAAATCGGGAAATAGGGAAGACATGAACGAGTCCACTCGCCGTGAGTCTCGGTCATCCAATGAGAAAAAAGCTTTGGAAATGCTCGGGCTCTGCTGCGAATCTTCACGAGGAGGTGCTGACGAAGCCCAGTTCCCCAAGAGATGGTGCAGGTCAGTCTCCAAGGCCTCCTCGGTCTCTGCCGTGTCTTCGTTTGGGACATCAGCCTCAGCCCGGGTCGCCTCAGCGGCCTCCGCTGCAGATGCTGCAGCCGCAGCTTTCTTCTCACTTTTCCGGCGCCGTTTCTCTCGGTTCCGTATACGTCTCTGCTCCAGTAGGTCGTAGACCTTCAGACGAATACCCTCTTTCACCATCTCCTTTGCCACTTTCATCTGGTTCAAGCTGTCGCGGAGCAAGTCCATGCCCCGTCGCTTCAATGCACTCACCGGAACAGGGTCTCCAGCCATCCTCCGGTTCTGGCCAAGATCTTCCTTCAAAATGGTCAGCCGTCTTGCGATTTCCTTGCTAGGAACTTTGTCACATTTGGTCACAATGATCTGCCATGGGACGCTGTGCCTTTCTAAGTACGCTATCATTTCGCGGTCTGCCGGTTTCACTCCCTGGCGTGCATCGATAAGCAAAAGCAAGCGCTTCAAGTTCTTGCGTGCCCTGATGTACCAGAGCATGAACTCTGTCCATTGGAGACGCTTCTCCTCGGAAGCCTCTGCATATCCATAACCCGGCAGGTCCACTAAGCATAGCTGTGCGGGGCGGCCCACCTTCCAAAAGACCAGCTCCGTGGTGCTGCCAGGGAACCTCCGAACATTGGCGCTCTCTTGGCCGCAGAGGTAATTCAAGAGCGTGGACTTGCCGCTATTCGACCGTCCACACACTGCGATCTCTGGCAGCCGTGCAAGGGGCAACTGAGACTCCTCCAGCGCTGCGGTCCAAAGCCGCATCTTCGGCTTCAGTTGGCCGATGAAGCTGGGAGCATACCGAACATATCTGTGCTCATACCAAAGCTTCTTGCGATCTTCCTGCGTCTGTACTCGGCCAATCTTGTTCTCGGCCAAATACCGCAACATGCTGTGCGAGGGCCTGGCGGCTCGCTCGCGCAGTTTTTGCACCTTTCAAATGACGCTGCCTACATCTGCCTCTTCTGCATAACTTCAAAAATCTTATGACTTCTGCCGAGAAGCCTTGGCTGGGTTGGTGCTGGGATCCTCCATGGCTCGATGCAGGGCCTGCCTTCGACGCCGGATCAAAGCGCTGGTCCAGCGAACCCCCGTGAAGGGCTCCCAAGAGCTGCGCGCGCCGCGCGCGAGCCCGGCACGCCATGGGCCAAGCATCCCCGCCCCGGCCTGCCCCTGTCTCGACTCGGGGCCTTGCCTACAAGGTCGAACCTTGTGAAACCAGACTTGATGACTGCCAGCATTGCCTCTTCGTACAAGGTCGAACCTGATTCCAAAAAAGACTCTAAGATAGTGCGCTTGCGAGCCGTCCTCACTGGACGGTCGTTTCTGCAGGGCAGGGAGCGTCCGAGCCGAAAACCAAATAATGATCTTAATGGGTATGGCTTGCTTGAAAGTACTTGTGAATCTGAATGCAAGCCCTAAGTCGAGTTGAGATGCCGGGCGGGTCAAGCTCGGTTTTCCCGTTCGCCTCCCTTTTTGCGTCTGAGGACGGCCAAAATCTGCAGAATAAGACGGTCACCACTAGCGGCGACATGCTGCTCTTGTACACGTGTCACCGGAGCTCACTTTTCGGAGGGGCGTTCATGACTTGGCAGCCTGGCCGAGGCTGTGCCTTTTCCGTGCGAAGCTTGAACAAAGGCCTTGCCTTGCCTGGCTTGCCTTCTGGTATGCATAGAGACCCGTAGCAGCCTCGGAGTCCGCAGAAACCCTCCTCTGTAAGAAGGAGAAAAATCTTGATGGAGTCTGTCTGGGTATGCTGGGTTTCCTGCATACAGAGCCGCTGCCATGTAGCAGCCTTGCCCGGCCTCTGGCTTCTTATCCTGCCGTGGTCAAGTTCCTGGGCCTCTCCCCTCTGCCCATTCTCGTTGCGGGGCCCCGGGGCCTCTGGAATTTCCATCATCGGCGACCTGTGAAGTGGCCGCACGGTGACTGCTTCCAAGGCAAGAGCTGCCAAGCTCCGCCAAGTCACCCCACGGAGCAGAGGAAGCCGAAGAAGATCAGAACGGGAACGGCCACAGCAGACAGGATCGTCTGAGCAGCCATAGGGCGAGGAGGGGGCTGTTGCGCGGAAGCAACCGAAAACAACTGCACTGAGCGCGTTGCACAAAATATGGCACAGCCGCCGGCCATCTTAATGTAGCCTGTATCACCTGGGAGGCCACTCTTTCGTGGTGGTCCATGCATTGTGAGCCACGTCGCCCCTGCATCCCCTGTTGAGAGAGCGACTTGCGGCAGAAAGCGGATGCCAAGAACCGAGCCAAACACTGCTGCTCTACAGGAAGGCACTCAAGAAGTCCAACACGTTCACTCTCAAAGCTGCTCCGATCCCAGAGAAAGGTCCCTTCTTCTCTTTGCAGATGCGCCGCACTAGCTAAAATGAGTCTTTGGCAGTTTATGTCCCTACCCTCATGACGCACTATCTGGGTCGTTCCCAGGCTTCTAGCAGTTCTTTGCCAGAAGCATTAAGGTGAGAAGAAGGCCAAGAGACTTCCTGACGTACATCATGGGTCCGCTTCGGCCGGTGAAATCTTGGAGCTGCATTCTGCAGCTGATTTGCGGTAAAAAAACTTTGTGCCAGTGCTTCGCAGCCTTGATATCGACTCAAGGTCGCTGCATCTTCGTCAGCAGCTCATGTGTCATAGTCCCGTCTGGGCGTCATACTGATCCTTAGCCCAATGCCAACGCAAGGCACACAGTACGCATATGTCATGTCCGATATCGTACGCAGTTTCCAACAGCAGGAAGGCCAGCTAGCATTGAGGACCAAAGACAACTGTAGCGCTACTTTGCAGCATGCACTCGGAGCCCTGACCAGAACCATTTCGAATACAAGGCAAGGGCCGAAATAACCTAATGGCGCTTGGCTTGCTATTTTTCAGCCCTGCTACTTTGAGGATCGTGGGCGTGGGACTGTCTGCATAGTATGAGGGGGGGGCTTGCTTTAGACAGCCTGCTCACCTCGTCCCCTGATCCCTCCAAGTCCGATTGATTCGATGATATGTTTTGTCATTTTGTCAGGCAAGCTTCTTGGGACCATAAGGCTTCAGGTCCCAAGTGTAGGATCCGGGGCCCGGCGAATTGTCGTCAGACAGTCCATGTAGTCGAGGCCCATAACCGAAGCCGTTGCTATTCAGGGCGAGCCTGGACTCCTGACAGGGACAAAATGAAACCTTGACTCACTTGACTCTATCGATGTTGCCCGGGCCTGCTCCGTCATGTATGCAGCCGGGCCTGGGCCATCCTTGAATGGAGCGAACGGAGACCTCAAGCAGTGGCCCTTGCCGCACCTCTCTTTGCTACACTGCTACACTCTACACTTTTCGCCCCAGCCTCGGAGAACCTGGCAAGCAGCAAAAGCAAACACTTTTTGGATCACGCTCCGCCCTGCGCCTCGGTAAAAAGCCGTCCCGGGGCTTCGTTGCCCAACCTATCGCATCCGAAGCGTTGACAAAAAAGGACAAATCTTTCCAAAACAATAAGCTGCGGTTGTGCGGCCTTCGGCGTGTAGGCACCAGGGCCAGGTGTTGCCTGAGGGCCAGGCATTGAAGTCCGAAATGCCGGGCACTACAGCACCTATCCGTATCCGGTCGAATGAGGGTTGAAGCCCCTGCTGGCGCACTCTCAACCGATCTGTTGCAGGCGAGCTTCGTCGCCAAGCCCAGGCAGCTTCCTTGGTCCACAGGGCCCGCATTGGTGCTCACGACAAGCGTCTCAAGAGAAGGGTGCGATTCCCAGTGCATGCTGGTAGCATGCCGGTCTTTTCGCCAATGCTTCGACGCTCCGAAGTGGCCGTTGGATTATGAGGTGTATACTGGCAGGGCCCAGGAGTGTCCTCGCCAATCCTTGGCTGCGAAAGCCCATCCAGCAAAAGGGAAAGCCCGTGATGAGGCCCCATCCTCCCAAAGCGCTTCGCCGTGCCAAACCTCAAACAAACAGCATGGCCAACGGCTGCGCAGGGCGTCGTGCACACAATCAGGAGAAACCGTGAGGAAAGGAGGATCGCGCCTGATGTGGGTCGCCCGCTTTTCGGTTGGGCACATGGGCTTGGAGACATAGTCTGTCGGCCCAGGCACAAGCTCCGCCCTGGCTCCAAACTGGCACCAAAACAGCAGCAACGGGTCAGACCGAGGGTCCAGCTGGTTCCCCATCCGGCTGCCAATCTTCAAGCTCGCTCCCCTCCTAACAGCGGCTGCGGAAGGGAACAGCCCTGAGAAATTGGGAAGAGGAGAACAGGAATATACAGGAACTCAGAGACTGAATGGGCTGAGAGCACGGGCCCGGACCAAAGGCGTGCCAAAGGATCTCCTTCCTATATCTGTAGGCGAGAAACGTACTCTGAGTCAGGAAGTGCGGGATCTCATAGTGCCCAGGCCCCGGTTGGTCCCGACGCCGCGGCATCGCTGCATGCCTGCGTAACTCTCCAAACCGCAGACTCCAAGTCACCGGGACAAGAGCGTCGCGCCTGTGGCGTGGACTGCATCCCTACAGTTTGCAAGAAGAGCCGAAACGAAGACGTGACATGTTACGAAGGTCATGGCCATGCTACGGTATGCCACTATGCTGATCGCTGACCCACCCTGGTAGTTTTTCTCTCGACAGCTGCTCTTCAGTGTCGCCATCGCCCGACGAGTCGAGACAAAAGCCTCATCTCGCAGGGTGTCCAGCTCCGGCTCGTGGGAGGCATTTCTTGGGGTTTGCTCTGCTGCCTTTCCGATGTGCCGCTGACGCCGTGCCTCAGGATCTTCATCAGTGTCACAAGCTGAAATCGCGTGGCGTGGCGAACTCCGGCAGCTTCAGCTTCAGAGGGCGAAGGCTTCCTCGAGTTGCGCGGCGGTCGCAGGGTCCACATGCTCCGGAAATTCAATCTGGAACTGAACCAACAAACGGCCAAAGGTCGACGGATCTTCGTGTACAGGCATGCCCGCCGCTTCAATTTCCAACACACTTTCAGGGTGCACGACGGCGCCCCTCGGAACAGAAATGTGTAGCACGCGGCCATCGAGGTGCACAACCTCGCGCTTGAAGCCCACGAGGGCCTCCAGCAAGGAGATAGGAAGCGGAAGCACGAGATCAGAACCCCTTCGCTTGAACACAGGGTGTTTCCGAACGTCGAGGTTAACAAGCACATCGCCAGGAACATGTCCTGGCAATTGTGCTGCCATGTACTCAAACCGCAGTCTATCTCCGCTCATTGCACCGCGCTCGATTGTCATGTTCAAGCTCATCTCTGTCTGTCTGCATCTCTCACGGCTTGGCACGAGCATTTCCTCCGTGTAATACTCCCACTGGTTGATCCAAACCTGTCGTAGGTGCACCTCATCCGGACATGCCTGGCATCGTCGGCAGCGGGGCAAACGCGGTTGGTGCCGACAGGAGAGGCAAAGGATCTGTCTGCTCAGGCCCAAGGCATAGTCACCACCTGCATATGCTTCCTCCAGGGAGATGCTGTGGGAAACCTCTAAGTTCTCAGTTGTCGGAACCTCATCAGGATGCATCTCGTACTGTCTCACCAGTTCTAGCCCTGCGCTGTCGTACCTCCGCTCTCGGGATCCCATAACACAAACTCATACAAACTCGCCACCCGCATGATGGATTTCAGGAAGCGTGCAGCTGACGGCTTGACACCACCTGCTGAAGAATGGCACTCAACCAGCTGGAAAACAGAACTGACGGTGCCAAGGCTCAATAGCAGCTTGACTGGATCATCAAGAATTTCGAAAGCATGCCGCAGGCGTTGGAATCCGGACGACTCCGCGGACTTGTCGGGATGGTGCTTCACCGAGAGCTCACGGTAGCTCCTAGCGATGGGGCGGGCTTTCAAGCAGATGCCCCAGTAACCACACATAAAGATGCTATGACCATGTGGGAGTTTGGTTGGTCATGATGGAAAGACATGACAGCGTGAAGTCAGAACGTCCTCTTCAGCCGTTGCCTGTCCACTGCTTGATCGGTACCGTCATCCTCCAAATCCAGAGCCTGCAACAGCTCGGCAACACTGCCCGCTATCGGCCGCGCCGCCTTGTTGTAACCTGCAGAGCAGCAATTTCACGGGCCAGGAGAAACAGCTAGAGTTAGCTCCAGGCAGCAGAAAGTCTTGTGCAGGTGCAGCGTCGTCTGCTCTGAGGTGAAGTGATTACATGTGATATTGAGTAGCGATCTCTGCCAGCGTAGCTACAGTGACAAAGTCAGTCAAACTCGCCAAGGTTCGCGAACTCACGAGCTGGGGAGCGGGGAATGTCGCGCGTCGTTCCTGATCGAATCCGGAGGCGGATGCGATTCCTCTGTCGCAGAGACACGGAAGGTGCTCTAGTCTGCCTGATGTTTCCGATGCCCAAGGAGTCATCGTGTAAATAAAAAGGTGCGCTGCCCGGTAGCAGCTACCGTACTACTAGTACTTTTTTGCGGATGCCTTACAACTGAAGCAACACATTCCCAGCCAAGTCCAGGAACCGGAAACAGACCACCCCTCAGCCATCTAATCTGTGGATCCTTTGCACACTTAGTAACTCAGTGTTACAGTGGAACAAGCCCTTGAGCTGAGGACGTGGTGCTATCTTTCTTCACGGCCGTGTATGTGGCCCGGTGTGGATTGGACGCGAAGCTCCGAGAGTTCCCGTGTGTAAGCCTCCATAGATTCAGGTGCTTCCGGCACAGACAGATGTTCACCCCTAGCTTCGAGTTGGGCGACTTAAACAGGGCGGATTTCAGCCACACTTTTCAGCCATGCATCTCACAGGCTTGCCTGTCGCGAAGCCTCCAGCACCAGATGGAGGGCATAACACACAGACTTGAGCTGAGCTCAGCGTCATGACTAACAACTCACAAACTTTGTCTAAGGCTCATCGCGCTGCTGGACCACACTTGCACGTTTGGTGGGTTTTGGGGCCATCACAGCCACGACATCATCTTTCTTGAGTTGGTCGCTTGTGCGCTCCGATCTCTCGGCCCTTCTGGCACCTTTGTTGGTGCACTGGGATTCTGGAAGGCTTTGGGAACGTGCGCCGCCTCGCACACAACGGGACCGATGTTTGGAGGGCGATCTGCCGAGCAGATGAAAGCATCCTGGACCCTTCATAGACCGCGAAATGTTGACCGATTTCTGGTCGGCCACGCGACTCTTGAATCTTGAACGAACGAAGGAACAGAAGCGACAAGACTGGCAAGTCCCCGCAGCAGGCGACCCGGTACTTCCGGGAGCCATGGAACTTCGCCCATCGCAAGCCCTCGAAGACGACTGCCTTCACATCCTGCGAGGTCATGCAGCGAGCGAAGCCCATCACCTCAGCAGGCCAGGCCACGAGGTTGAGAGAGACTTGGACTTGAACCAATTACGCTTAGACGAGTTGCGCCATCCACTGGGAAGGCCTTTCGTAGATTCCTAGGCGCTTGAACTTTGCGGATGTCGGCTCAATCACCCACCCATGTTTGCAAGCCTGCCTTGCATGATACGCAGCCTGTGTGCCAAAACCGAGTATCGTCACTAGTCCAAGAACATAGCACTCCAGCCCAAGCTGTTTGGACAGTCACCGCCAGAACCAGTGCAGCCAATGGAGGCATGCAAATGCGCAGTCTGCAAACCCTGAGTCCTAGAACTTCTTGGAAGATCCCGGGCGATTATGACTTGTACTGAGGTTCTGTAGCAGAGGACTACACTAGAATCCATCATTGCCGCAACTTCTGCAAAGGCATCATGCAAGACCAGGCGACAAGGGCTGCCATCCGATCCCAGGCACTCACACTGAAGCCGACTTTCCGGGCAAATGCTTTCGGCATCGTCAGGCTCAGGCACTGAAGAAATCACTTTTGCTCAGTCTTTGCAGCACTGCGCCTCTGAAAGCTGCTTCGCAGCATCAGGATAATGCAGCTTGTCTGCATGCTACACACAAAGCTGAGACTGTGCAAATGCAAGCGTGATGCATTCAAGCAAAGCTAATTCGGCGATTTGTACACCAGGCTCGGCCACCTGCGGCTAGGCCGCATGGCATGGCTGCGGACCGTGTCACTTCGGTTTGCCTCGCAGAGTCCTTGGCGCACAGAGTCCGAGGGCTCTCGAGAATTGACCTCGCGGAGTCCAGGCGAGCAGCGCGATCTTTCTCTCCACGGCTTGTACAATGACCTGCGACAGTGACGGTAAAAACTGACAGGAGCAATTAGAGATGTTTGAGGTCGGAACGCTCTGCACGAACGTCTTGAGGTCTGGACGCCGACGAAGGATGTCGGCTAGGTCCTGCGCAGATCTCATGTCTGCTGATGTGGCATGCAGGCATGCACATTCCGGCGTGTCCTTGCTCGGAATGACGTTGTTGAAGTCCTCCGAGTATGTGGGTAATGTTTGGGACTGTCGGAAGAGGCCTCGTATGGCCCAGTGATTCAAGTCGGTCCTTGTCCATCTTTCTGCGCTCGGGCGGCGCTTGCCACTTCTGTCCAGTTCACATCGGGCAGCCGCAACACCCCAGCAAACGCATGATACACAAGCCCCAAGCCTCAAAGTCAAGCCACACTCGCCATATATCCTTGGATGGGCCCCGCAGTAATTAGAGACGTGGCGACTCTTGCAGGTTGAAGAAATGCAAAATGCAGGCTCTCGTCTGCTTGCAGCTGAAGCTTCTTCCAGCGGCTCCGTCAGCAAGAATTCTCTTACGGCCTCTGCTCTGTCAGGATGTACAAGTGCACAGATAAACGCAAACACACACGTGCTTGCTTGCTTGCTTGCTTGCTTGCTTGCTGGGCGTCTGGGGTTGGGGATGCAGCCCCCCTTCCCCTGCACTAGCGCGCTACGCCATTGTTCGAATTCGGAGAGTCGGCGTGAAACTACAGGATGAGCCCCGATTCCCAGCACGCTTAAGGTCCCCTCCTGCCTTGAGGGCAAGCACACACAAACACGCACTCTCTGTCTTTCTTTCTTGCCCCAGAGCTCTTCTTCTGCACAGCCAAAGGAGAGCACGCATGCGCTCCCCTTGCGCGCGAACGCGCCCTGGTTGTTGCAGACAAACCAACAACCCCAGGGCTCTCTCTCTCTCTCTCTCTCTCTCTTCTTCCACTGGGCATAAGGGACCATGGGCCACCCATGTGTTATGGGGCTTTGAAGGGACTGTGATAAGGTCTACTCGGACGGGGCAGGACTGCACATTGTGATATTTGGTAGACTAGGAGCTGGTAGAAGCTGTCCTGGCCCCCCTCGTCGTAGTTTCAGTTCGTGGACACCCCTAGTTCAACTTGGCCCCATGTCCCCCTGTGCAAAAACAAAGACTAGAAAGGCCACGTTGCAACATCGGTGGGACAAGAGACTGTGAGGGCATGTTTCCCCCGGGTTGGTCATGGCTGGACATCCTAGCACGACTTCGTCACATGTCCCCCTACCTGCTAACAGCAAAGACTAGATAGGCCATGACGTCACCAGTCACGGGACATGTGACTTCGAGTGCATTTCCCCCCCCCCCCCCC
>CAJNDV010021813.1:51924-61928 GCA_905221635.1 Symbiodinium sp. CCMP2456
GGGGTCGATCGCTCGACCCTCAGGCCTTTGGCCCGCCCACCCACCCCCTGTGTTAGTGAGTAAGCGGCATTGGGGTCCCAATGACCGATGCAACATGAAAATTGCCTGTGCAATGCATATACAGTCCAAATACATGGGCAATCGTGTGGAGTTATGGAAACCGTCTGTCAAGATGAGAATAGAACCCCAGAGGCGTCTACTGTGAAACTAATCGGTAATGGTCTAAGTCGGGCGACATGCAGCGACCACCGTATGGCAAGTGGTTGCCATAAAATCGCAAGTTTCCGACTACACCGAAAAGCTTAAAGCAAATCCAAGTATAGTTACGGTACTCAGCACCGCGTGTCGAGAGACATCTACAGCCTTACAAACACTTCCTATCGGATTGTAAGTAAGTCCCACGAGAAGGCAACAATGCCCTGGCACCTTCTGCTTTGTGTTTTCTCGAAACACAGTTCCTGCACCACATGTACCGAGGCTACCCACCCACCCAACCCACACCCACACCATCTGCATCTGCAACCACACCCGCGTCACGACCCCTAACACCGCTTGACCTGACTTCGGGAGCAGATACAAGCCAAAGAATTATGCGCGCACCATCCCCTGCCCCCTGCCACTCCAGAATATACCTACATTCGTCGTTAACATCAGCCTGGCACATCTTGCGCGCATCAGATGCATGTGCAGCTAGCTTGCCCCACTCTTAATTCTCGCAAACCTGGCACAAAAACAACTTTCGGGCCTGAGCATCAGCAGCGGCCACGAGCCTGCTCCGCGAAAAGCTGTGTCTGATCAGGCGGCCAAACCCGAGCAGCTGGCCTGGCCAGGTACCGCGCTCGATCCCGGACGCCCGCCTGCGGTGCATGGCCGTACGGCAACTCTCGGACTTCACGCGGGCCCTTGGGCCTGCGGCTCCGCTACGCTGCTGGACTCTGCCACCAACGCTTCAGGCCCGGGGTGCTTCTCCTCCACTTCCTGCAACAGCACATCTCGGGAAGCGGGGCGCTTGCGTGCGAATCTCAGCAGTCGCCTGTTGAAAAACAGAATCCTCCTCTTCCATCATTGCCTCCAGCACACTCAATGCCATTCACTCCGGCTGCGAGGATATTGGCTGTGCAGCCAAAAAGCAGCGATGTCTTCAACCGGCCGCTTCGCCCTGAGCGGATTCACCACACCCCGACAGCGCGGGAAAGATAGAGAAAAAAAGTCAAAATCGGACACTGGTTCGGACCACCCAGGTTCAAAGCTTTACCTGCCTTCCGTTGAGGTGCTGCTTTCGAAGTTTGCTAAGCATGGCTTCAATTTGGATGCCAGGCCAAGGGCATGAAACAGATGTGGAGCTGACGACATGTGCACCCCACGACGGCTGGACTCACGATCACCTTATAGACGAAGGCATGATTCCGGAAAGCAATCAGCTTTGCAGGTTCCCCTTCCCATGACATCATGTTTACCTTGTGCGAGGGCACCTTTGCGACAGAGACGCACCCAATCTCGCACGAAGAAAGGCCCAAAGAGACAGAAAGAAAAGGGCCCAAATTGGCTTCTGCTCAGAGTTGCAACACCTCTTGACCTAGTCCTCGCACCTTTAACTTTAGCATCCTTTAGCCCAGGTCCCAGGCTCGAACCACTTTGGAATCGGCTCTGCCGACCACAACTCCGAAGAACTTCGCCCCAAAGCGAAGTTCACACGATGTTCTGCAACACGGACCCGGATGCCAGTCATGTTTCATCTCCGCCGAAATGGCAAGTCGCCAGGTGTACGTGTTCTCTGGATCACTTCCGCCAGACAACTACGCTCCCAGACAGCCTCTTGCTGAGGGCAGGGAAATCCTCAACCTTCTGAATGTAGTGCGACATGTTCATTGAACAAACCATTCGAGGCCGCGGCATCATCTCCTGCACTTGGCATGACATGTCAGTACTCTGCTGTCGAAGACAAGCCGGTGCCAATGAACACGGGCTCAGTCTCGACCAAAAGGCTTCAGTAAATGGGAATATGGCCAGAGGACTCTACATTGCAGATGCAGCAGACAGAATCAACTTCCCAGCTCCATCAACTTGTGAACGTCCATGCCCGCGAGGAGGCTGAGCAAGTCCTGGATCCAGCAGCAGTCAAAACTGAAGGCTAAACTTTGGGATTACACCGGGTGTGCAACACCCTAAAAGGTGCAGATCGACATTAGGCTCGGTGGTTTGCTCACAGATACGCACACCGCCTCCGAGCGGTTCGAGCCCATCTTTTTGATGAGGATGGACTTTCTTCGCACTCGAGTCACTTCACAAACCTGGCAATCTTGCCCAACCCACACGACGTGCGCGAGAGATAACTGATTCAGCCTCATCCAAGTTTCCGCATCCAAAGCTCTTTGCCAGCATGGCCTGGCAGGGGACGTTTTCGGTGGAGCACATTGCACAAAGCTCCCCCTCTACCAGCCTCGTCCTCGGGCAACATGGTAGGACAGTCTGGTGGCGGGTAGCGCCTGATATATGCGACCTGATTGCAACTGGGAAACTTACCGGGATTCAGGGGCGCATGTGCACGTCTGCCATACTCTAGACTCCAGGTACGGCGCATAGTGTGCCATAAGAACCGCACCCATCCTGGTTTTCAGTCTTCACCCACGACAGTACTGTGCTAAGAGTGCACGCCAATTGGGACACCCACAGCCCACAGGCGAGCATCGAGACTCGATACTCGTTCAGGCCTGCTGCGCTGCGGAATCGGGAGCTCATGCGGCTGAACAGGCACGTTGCCAACAGCTGCTGTGCTTGCCTGGAGGCCGTAAGGAGATGGCCTGCCATCCACTCAGTTGCACAGAAGTGGTGCTGCTAAGAAACGGTGCGAACAGGGGGCGGCCATTCCAGCAACCGACAGCAGTGTACTGACGATGATTAGGGCCTCAGCTCACGCTGTACAGGTGCAATTGCGCTCTGCTTGAAGCAAGGCCGGGAGACCAGACTGTTGAAAAGATGCCCTGAACAGTACCAAAGCGACTGGGCGGCGAGTACCTGCACAGCCGCAAGTGAATTTGGCATGCCGCCGCTGTATGTGCTTCTATGAGTATCTGTCCAAGGAGCAGAAGTGTGTATCGCCAGACGTAGATTGACAAGCAGCTTGTAAACAGAACTGCAGATGACCTCGCTGGAGACGGACGGGGGGTGACCAGATCAACAACAAGACCGTGACTGGAAGAGTTCTGTGGGCCGGACGTACACAGAGCTTGAGCTGGCCAGGATGCGATGCCCACGGTGACCGCGGCCACCAACGCCGAGGCTGCGAGAAGAACGGTGAAGGCCTCCAGGGACCCGAAGGGAGAGGCGGATGAGCTCTCGACGTTTCGCCTCTAGGCCAAAGCCGTCCGCAAGCATTCCAGCCAGAGGAGCCAGGAGAAGACCGGCCTCACATCCCGACATCTTCACTACAAAGGGAGCGGCCGCCAAAGACGGCAAAAGTCTGGGCCACCAACGACTGCACTGCCCACAACGTTGATCTTCACCAGCCTCTGCTGTGACATGCTGTGACCGTACCACGTTGCATGGAGCAAAATTCGAGCAACTTCTGTCTACTTTGGAGCCTCTCTACTTTGGAGCCTCTCATCGGGTAGGTGGGAGCCCTATAGCTCGCTGCAGTGGTCAGGACAAGTGGCATCTTGCCATCAGACTTATGGCCAAATAGCAGCTCTCCATAGGGAGCCTGCGCCCGCAACCGCAGAAGGGCAGTGTTTGGAGCTACCCTCTGCATGTCAAGTAACTGCCAGAGAGGAGTAAAGCGCGGGCAGCCTTGCAATCAAAAAAATGCAAAACCCAAAAGGATTGCAAAGAGCTCTCTTCTGAACCAAGTCTCGCCGAGGTGCACGAGCGCTGAAGCTAAGGCAAGACCAGAAACAAGATGATCTGCGAGATGAACGCGAACAATCCCGACAGCTCGCGAGATCATCTCGGGCCTCGGTCGCTGCACCAACCGCCGCCTCTTCGATCCAATGCAGCAGCATTTGCTGGGGCCCTGACACTCTGGTGCCACCAGGCTTCCTGAGATGCTCACTGAAGCCCGGGGCTTCTAGGCGAGGCCATCTGCAAAGCCAGGCAGAAGATCTAGCGTGGCACACTCCGGCATGCTTCAACATCTGTGACAAAGGTCATGGGTAGGTTTCTGTTTCATGCAGCAGCCAAGCTTCGGCAGCGGCACTCCAAGAACATGTTTTGCTTGCTCGAGAAACCTGATCGGATAACGGCACGAGTTCGGCAGTTGCTCTCACCGGCAGTCAAAATCAGCCAACTCCACCAAGCAGCTCGATCTGCGTGGGGAGCACGACAGAGCAAACACCCGCAGCTGCAAAAACTGCGGCCGCCCAAGCGAGCATCATTAAGTGCAGGGGCAGCTCTAACCATTTGATGCCCTCAGCTGAGTTACGAGCTAGAAAAGAGCAGCAGCATACTACACTAGCTGCTGTAGGAAAGCAGATCAAGATTGGGCTGGCAAATTCAAGCTCTCAATTCATTCAAGCTTCGGCTTGCAGGAGAATCGGCAGTGCAGCAGATGCTTGATACCTTAGATGTTCAGCTACGCTTCGACCCGTTCTTCGGCGATAGGCTCGCGCATGTGGTAAGTGCCCGAGCCATAAGCCAAGGCGGTGACGTCGAGCTGATAAGGGCGATAACCAGAGTCTGCCGATGTGGGATGTGCCAGACGAAACCAGCGAGGGAGAAGCCTGACGATCCGTGGGCTACTAGTAAGTCATGCCATACGGCACATGGCCAAGTCCAAACCAACAGGCAGCGTGAGCACGCCAGGCCACTGAAAAGCAGAGAACCGAAGTCGCAAAGCAAAACCTCATCGTGCTTGCGCAGGCCATGCAGTCACGAGCATGCAAGGCGAAAGCTCCACCGAAAGCCTCGTGACATGAGCTCCACAGACTTGCAACACGTGTCTCTCGTAGAGCCGAGGCACGCCCACTGCCAATAAATTACAAGAAATATCATCCTTGATTCTGGAGCAGAGTCACTGCAGCATGTGCATGCCAGGTTTCAAGCTGCTTTGACACTCAAGTCTGCATGCAGGCCGATCGCATGCCCGGATGCAGCACCGAAGACGGATCCACAGGCCAGAAGAAGCCTTGGCCCAGGATGGCCCATGTTCCCAGGAAACTGGGAAAGAGTAGCTGCCGGAGCCCCAATCCCCGTTCTTGCTGGACTGGGCCTGGGCCCATCTAAACCCGAGCGTCCAAGCAGCCCCACTGCGCAGCTTAGTGCTCCCGTCGTTCCCGTCTTCTTCGCCTTTCGGCAGTCGCAATGCCAACCCGTGCGGAAATATGTAACTCGTGAGCCTTTGGGCCCAAAAACTTTAGCTGGGTGGCGCCCCAGAGATCATACATGAGACCGATGGGTGCCGAAAGTCCGTACGCGATAGATTGGCAGACCTGCGCCAAGACTGGGGAGTGCAACGCAACCATCTGCAAAACTGAGAGCTGCACTCCGAAGACAGATGTCAGAACCTCATGTGCGGGACTAGATGTGTTCCAGATCTTCGGCATACATGCTTCCCCAGACGGTGGTTGATAGAATTTTGGGTCTCTCGATGTTCCTTGCAATCTTGGTAGAGCCACACTATTCGGCTCCCGGGTCACGTAATCGCTCCTGGATGTGGTCTCGATTTCACCCCGCTGTACGGGTTTTGGAATTTTCCAAAGCTAGCTATTGTGCTCCCACCATGATGTTTAGAATCGCCACTGGCGCCCCTGTCACGTGCGTTCACTCCACCTCGCAAAAGCTCGCGAGTGCCGTGTCCGCACTTTTCTGCCTAGGGCTGCTTCTTGGTAGAGTACCAGTAAGCGTACATCCTTTCACTCGTGGAATAATTTGATGTGATGCCGAGGTGCGGAAATCTGTTCTGCACCTGTCAAGTGGCATAGAAAGAAGCTGAACATGTCCGTGTCCAGATAACAACACGGGACATGCAGCCAAGGCGAAGCCAAAGCACACCCGTAGGCGAAGTTCTCGCAAACGGAATGGAACACTCCAACTTCTGCCAGAGTCTCCCTCAGCACACTTCAATCTTTAGTTCGTACGCCGACGCGACCGTGCACTTCGTGCTCGCGAGCTGCACGAAGATGGACTGGCTAGACAAAGTTCCAGACGCCAAGCTGCAGCCTCGGGAAGGATGCAACGGGAACTCAGCGATGTACACGTGCACAACCACTAATTATTTCGCACCTGTTGAATCTCATTTTCCAGACACCGTAGGGCCCCAGCATGCCCACAACCTTCGCTGCACCCAGATACAATACCACAGCAAGCTACAAGCTGGCGGTCTCTGGTGCTGACATGGCCATGTTGCTGCCCGGGAACACCAAGAACCAAATCCAGGGCATCTGCGCAGAAGACTCTGCCGTGGCGAGGGTTTCGTCATAGTCCTTGAGCTGTTCAAAAGCTCAGGTGCCGGGAGGCGCGAGCACCTACACAGCCCTGTCATGATACAATGCAATCCTGAGCCGGGCCGAGTTGGAAGATTTCCTTTTCCTTGGAGTCTCAGAATTTTGGGGAGGCAACTTCAAGTGTGTGTCTCGTGGCCTGATGGATGAGATGCTGCATTGACTTGTCAACATCAGGTTGGAAACCATCGTCAACCTGGCGAGAGTTGGCAGCGTTGAGCACCCTTCGGCGCTAAGACGACTTCTCAAAGCCGATGCTCGTCGCCTCCGGCATGTCCTCCTCGACCTGGCCAC
This sequence comes from Symbiodinium sp. CCMP2456, assembly GCA_905221635.1. Lineage (NCBI taxonomy): Eukaryota > Dinophyceae > Suessiales > Symbiodiniaceae > Symbiodinium > Symbiodinium sp. CCMP2456. The sequence goes on from CAJNDV010021813.1 coordinate 58,653, forward strand.
CACGGTTAGAACGGCTAGAAGCTCTGAGGTGCTTGAAAGCGCCCTTCACAAGCAAGCATCGCGGCACCCAAACGAAAGATTCCAGCGTCGTTTCAATGGGCAGCGACCCTGCCTCCAGCCACATGACACTCCGACTCACTCCCACTTCACACGAATTAGCAGTGACTTCGTCCAGTGACCAATCCTAGTCTAGCTGATGCTTGCTACCACTCAACTGCATCAACGAACCACAAACGGTAAGGGCAAGACAAGATCCTCCATCGTGCCATCGCCTGAGACCCCTTACAGCTTCCACTGCTACTCTACCACACTCTGTGCCTCCAGTCCTATCTTGCTGTCAAGGCGCTAGCGAGAGGCTGGGCCACAGCAGTGGATGGCTTGGCATCGACCTACATACATTTCAAGATTGTCCAGCATTGCGCTTGATTGGAAAGCGTATCGCTCCTTCTGGTAAGCTGGATCAGCACAACTTGGACTGGATTGGCCTCCAAGCACGTGAGCTGGTCAGCTATGTATCTCTCTTCGCGAACTTGGCCGCATGTCAGCACAACTGGTGGCAGCCAAGCCACAGCCCCCCATTGCAGTCGGGCATTCGGGGGGCCTGAACAAGCCTACTTTCCACGACCTCTTCGAAGCTTGCGACGGGCACAGTTGAGTCTGGTCTTGCCCACTCAGGCCTTTGATCCGCTGAAGCACATGGCAAGGCCCATCCATTGTCGCAGTCGTCCGCACTTTTTGCCGGCGGTGGCAACACCCCCTAAGCCCTTCGCGATCGGAAATGTTCCCAGGCAGCTCACCGGGTCAGTAGAGCTTTGACGCGACGCCATATGTCCTGGGTGGCAGGCATGAGCCTGGAAAGCTGGGTCGCTTACCGACAGAGAAGCATGCGCCTGGAACGACAAACTCTAGTTACTAGGTGAAAAACTGACAGACATCTGAGATGCTAAGAAACTTCCAGCTTCGGAGCCATCGCTCGTCTAGCTTCGGAGCTCTCTGAGCCTCTGCGTGAGCCCTCGAATTTCGCTTGGGGCCTCCACTACCCAGTGCATTTTGGCCCTAAGGCTTTCCAATGATGCTCTCCTCTTCTTTAAGCCTTCCGAGTAGCTGAAGCACGAATGCTCCATTTATTTGGGATGCACTCCTCCTTTTGTTCTCCGTTGCGGGATCCGTGCTTGCCACCTCCACCCTCCCAAGCATTCCGGCCTCAAGACATAGCGTCCCTGAATCTGAAGCGCAACCTGGACTCCATGCCGTGCGTTATTCAAGCAATAGTCGAGCCTCCACATGCTCACTTCGTCACACCTGAAGCAATGACAACGAAACAGCCAAGTGTCCACCCTGATATACTCGTCCTGCCATGGCCAACACCAAATTCTGCACATGACCATCCGCTTGAGCCGTCGTCGTAGTTACGGTTCAGAGATGTTGAGATGGACACAAGCTTAGCCGTCAAACCCCTTGGCTGGAAGACCTCCGCCCACAAAGTATCTTTGCAAAACCACCTCCAACATCCAAGCACAAGTTGCTCCGTTGAAAGTGACAAGCCCGGGTGCCCAAAAGCACTCCCAACGGCCGGCTTCAGCAGGATACAACACTCCACTTCGGGAGAGATCCAGCAAGCGAAAACCCTAATCTACAATCTACAAATATCTACAAAACTCGTATGGAAGAGCATGCCGAGCACCGCTGCTCGGAGGAAAACAACATGCAGTATAACATGCAGTCACCAGCATCACAGCCGGTTCTCCTCCGTTAAAAGGCAACAGCTCCTGTCTGAAGGGAGTCACATTTTTCAAGCCGGAGCAGGCTGCATTGACTGGGAAGCTCCGAGAGCGAGCTCAGTATAGAGATCGGGGCCACTGACAACCTTCTTCATCTTGCCCTTTGCACTTGCATCCACCAGAAGCTTTTTCCAGGCTTGGTGAGTTTCTTCCTCAGTTTCGGTATGATCCCATACTGGGGACACCTTCGGCAGTATCAACTACAAGTCGAAAAGCAGCAAGTTTGTACATTCTGCGCCGAACGACTACCACCTGTCTAGCAAACTCTGCACTCTGGGGCTTTCCGGCAAAGCCGAACTTGTTTTCCTTCTTGCCCTCTGCCGTTTTGTACCTCAGTGACTTAGTGCACAGCACCGCGACAGGCGACAGGCATGGAAAACTTGAAAGCTGCTGCCCACAGGAGTGCAAAGCCGCCACTTGCTTGCAGATCTTGCAGGTCAGCTGCATCCTCAGCCACTCCGTTAGGGACCGCAACGCTCCGGGCCAATGAGCCTCGACATCGTTGAGGTCATGCACTATCCTGAGCTGTTGGCTTTATGATTATAGCTCTCTGGGCCGGGCAATCTTCCCCGACATCGCTGGCAAAGGAAACACTCTTTCCACAGCACAGACATAGGATATCATAGGATCGGTGCTTTATCGTCATCCAGGGCAATGGTCAAGACTTTCCAATCTGTCTCATCATCGTCAATCATGGCAAGGATTCCCAGGATCCTGGTCTACAGAGGGCGCTTCAACTTGCAATGGAGATTCGCGATAGGACTTCGCATGTAACCAAGAGTCTTCACGCGAACGATAGATCCAACCGATCGCTGCCGGGCTCCCAGCTCAATGACATCGATCGGGTCCTGGATCCGACATAAAAACACACCCTCACACACACACACACACACACGTATATATACATACATACATACATACATACATACATACATACATACATACATACACACATACATACATACATGCATAAACACATACACACATATAAACACATACATATGTCTGTCAGTCTCTGCCTGGCTGTCTATCTATCTCTCTGTCTGCATGTATGGATGTATGTAAGTGTGCGCCTGTTTGCATGCATGCATGTATGTATAAGTGTGTGTATGCGTGTGTGCTTTGACATAAGCTTGTGTACACATGATATTCGTATGCACGCAGGTACGTACAAATGTATGCAGATACATGCACGTGTGTGTACATGCATGTGAACCTGCATACGTGCACGTATGTGTACGTGCACACGCGTGTCGGTAAGTCTGTGGTACTACGTATAGGTGTAGGTATATGTATATGTATGTATACACCTATACAGTCATGTAGATATAGAATCTATTTAAGTTTGTGTATATACATATATATATATATACACATGTCTGTCTGTCTGTCTGTCTGTCTGTCCGTCCGTCCGTCCGTCCGTCTGTCCGTCTGTCTCTCTCTCTCTCTCTCTCTGTGCGTGTGTGTGCGTGGGTGTGTGCGTGTGTGTGTGTGT
>CAJNDV010021824.1:3043-37384 GCA_905221635.1 Symbiodinium sp. CCMP2456
CAGCAGCAGCAGCAGCAGCAGCGCTCACCGTTTGTACGGCATCATCGTTTGTTTAGCGTCGCTTTTACTTCCTGCAGTTCGAGATGCACTCTTCAGCATGTGTTGAAAGACACCGACTTTGGGACCAGTCCTGGTGTCAGACTTCTCACCAGGTGCGCGATTTTGGATGGGACCAGCGATGGTGACTCGGGTGTCTCGGCTGCCGCGGTTCTCCCACTGTCGAGCCTGTTGTCCGTTGCCCGCGGAACATTGTTGATGATACTCCATCTTTTGCAGTCGTGGCAGTGCTGGTGGTGGCGGTATGTGGCGTGAGTGGTGGTGGTGTGGTGCTGATAGTGGTAGTGCTGAGAAGGCTATGATGAGGGGGTTGCCTTCCGGCCTGGCTTTTTTCGTCGCAGTCAGTGACTGTGACTTGAAGCTTTCTCCAGGTCCTTCAGAGCCGAGACTGTCCCTGGATGTTTCGCCGGCAGCCGAAGAGGCCGCAGGGCTGGCCGCAGGGCCGGCCGCAGGGTTCGTAGATGTTGAGTCATTTTCCTTCAATGTTGCAGTGCACATGAATGCGAAAGCCTACTGAATGTTTGTGTAAACTTGTGAGGCTCAGGCTGTTTTGAGTACTCGCTGGGTTTCTGTCGCCTGTGTTCCTCGGAGAAAGCCGGCGACGCTTTTAATTTCAGGATTGAGGGTTTCGCGGTTTAGATTTCAGAATTCGGAGGATATTTGGCTCACGAGTTGGGAAACTGGAAGCGATCCTTTTGGAGTTGAGGTTTGGGAACTCAAAGGTACAACTCTCGACATGCACGGTTCTTCGGGATGGATCTCCAGGATGCTCTTCTGCTGTGGCCCTTCTCGCCGCCCCTCTTGCCGCCCCCCAACTTTCCCAAGCCCAGAAGGTCCCAGCCGTTCTTGGCTCGGCTTCTGAGGTGCCTCCGGCGAGGCCCTCCCGTCCGCCACGGCCGAGGGAGAAGCGCGAGGTGGGAGCTTGGCAAGCCTGCCTTTGCTTCAGAACAGAACAGCACAAAGACAAAGACTAGCAATGCCATGTGAACAGGCACAGCCAGCAGTAGCACTGACCATGGTCGCACTAGCAAGAGTCGTCATCGGCTGTGCTGCTGCTGCTGCTGCTGCTGCTGCTGCTGCTGCTGCTGCTGCTGCTTACGACGATGTCGACAACGACAAAGGAGTTGCAGCAGCAGCAACAGGAGGAGCAGAGAGGGGTGCTGTTTACTTGGCACCAGCCTCAGTGCATGGGAGCCCTGCCCAACAGGGTTGGAATCTTACGGTCCTGCAGACTTCTCTTGGTTTTTGGCTTCCTTTGCGCACTTGGCAAGCGGTCTTTGAAGATTTGAAGCTCTCCGGAGATTTTTTGAGCGAGCTGGTGTTTCGGCATGTAGTTCTTCAGCCGTGGGCTGGGGGCTACGGCGAGGGCTGCAGGAGTTCCCGTGTACTCGTGATGAAGGGGCATCAGGTTAGGTTGAGCGGGATTCCACACCCGCAGGCCCGAAGGCCAAGAGCCAACAAATGCATTCACAGGAACCGCTTCCACGACCGGCCGAGCGAGGCCGTGCGGGTTTCGTTTTTCTGTCTTTGCAGCTGTGATTGCGCTTGCCCTTCGGGGCTTGTCACAGTTCTTGCTTGGTATACTGTTTTGAGGCATGTGAGTTTATTCGGGGAGAGGCGTTGCGGGTTGTGGTGGAGCGAGTCCGCGTCAAGCCCAGCAGGGACATCTAATCCCAAAAAAGCTCCGGCTTCGACTCAACGATACAAATTCTCTCCCATTGAGGGGTGCCTTTTGCAGCTTACTAATCCGTTCTTTCCGTCTACGAACTCAAGAGACGGCTCAGCAAACTACCGAGTCCAAGCACACGGATTTCTTGTGCGCTTCATCTTGTGTTTTGCGAGCCAATGCGGTTATGTTCTGCAGTGATGATTCACAGACAGACACATGGCTACCGTATCCGTGCACAGATAACGCCGGCTGTAAGTACACATGCCAGCATATACATTCACATGCACACACCCACACATGCAAGCACATGCACATGCTCATGCGCATGAACACGCACAGGCCCATGCACATGTACATGCGTATTCACATACAGTCACATGCACAACCACATACACGTATGCATACATGTATGCTGTTTGCATATACACAAACGCCTCACGCATGCAAGCATACATCGTGGTCGATATTTGTTCGTTGCTAGCCCCACGACGGCCAGCACATCGGATTGTGCGTCCAGGCACGCTTGGCATCTCGAAAGGCCCCGGCGGAATTCGCAACTGGGACAAAATACCGGGTCATGAGCATCAAGCTTCAGCCATCCGATACGCTGCACCAAACAATATGAAGCGAAGAATACAACACTCGTTGGATCATCGTTCCTTCAGAACGTATATGCTTCGAAGAGCACCTTTCCAGTTTCCACGCAGGGCTTCGAGCAACATATTGGGTTCGGTCCAGCGGTTGAGAATTGTGCTTCATGTGTGGAGTGCGACGACCTGATCACCGCAACATCCCTCTCCAAGTCCTGCTCAAAACCCCAAGCCCGGCCCAATCTAAAATTTGAGGAACCAGCCGAAGACCCTCAGCCCCGAAACCCCCAAACCTCCGGACACCCTTCGTAAGCCGAAGGTGGGAATCTGGCTCCGAACCGGAAGTTCCGGAACCTGCCCTCCCCTTTGGTGGTGCAGAAGTCGCAGGAGCCTCCCGACTCAATGACGTTATTCTGACAGCAACTCCGTATTTCATGTTGTGGGGTTCGCCAAGTGTCCTTGCATCTGACCACCCGGCACTTCGATTCTAGGCCGTGGCCGCACAAAGTTGGTGGCTAGGCTAGGCCGGTGATATCATTGGTTTCATACTTTCTTGTTTCCACTGTGATTATGGTTTTCCTGTCATGACGACCGTTGCCGGTCTTGTCCTTTTCACGGTAAAGCCTCCTGACATGCTTGATGGCCCACTTGCATCCGCGCGGCCGCTTCAGACTTGGCTGGCGTGAGCTTTCAGGTCAAAGCGATGTGGCAAAGCGCCGTTCGATTGAGAAACAGCCTTCTCAACAACCGGAGACCGCCCCGGCTGAACACATCAAAATCCTGCTTTAAGTAGACCTATAAGCTCCTTTCTTTCTTTCTTTCTTTCTTCGAGTCGTTTGGTCCAGGTTGGCTGCGGTGTGCCTGATTGGAGAAAGCGATCCTCAGTCGCGGCTGCTGCAGGCCTGCACGCATGTAGAACGAAGCACGTAGGTGAAGAGATGGACCAGGACATAGATCTCATGTCATGACTGCGTTCTTAGTGTTGCTATGCTGAGCGGGATGTCTGGGAGATTTCTCACAGTGCTCGGATTTCGGCATTGTTTGTTATGCTGGATCCGTGACTTGTGCACTGCTCGATCCTGAAGAAGCTTCCTTTCCAAGAGGTTTACGATGTCGTTGGCAAGCTCTACACTGACGACTGCACTCCGCTCTACTGTCCCGCGCGCCACGTGGCTGCAGGAGGGAAGGCGTGTGACGTGTGTGGCTTGAGAATTTTGTCAGCGTTGTTTTGTCCGAGCTTTCGAGAGCAAGTTCGATGTTACACTTACTCTGTGGTTCTACGACGTTGAGAGGTTTCATGTGCGGAGGCTTCACATCAGGAGCTGGGAGGGCCCGGCGAAAGAGGCAGCTGACCAGTTGCAATCGCCCGGACCACATCAATCAACTGTGCAGCCTAGGATGACGTCGGATGTGAATCCTACATGCTCCAATAATTTCGATGTGATTCTTGCCAAAATCCTTCTTTGAAGGCCAAGTCCTGTGAGTGAGTGGCCGAGAAACCAAAGCCAACGAACCCACAAGTAACAACGATTCTTGCTCTCCCCCGCTGCCCCTGCAGGTTCATTTGGACAAGCTTTAGGCGCTCTTCAAAGCCACATCTACTTCGAGGTTCATTTCAAAAAGACGCTGCCTTGTTCGGCAGCCGCGCAGCTTTCACGAGATTTTCAGAAGACCACCTTGCGCCCGCGCGCTGCCTCAACCTCCTACAAGACTCCAAAGCACGGTCAGGTCTGTTTAGGTGAGGGGCTGAGCAAGTGAGCTCCCGTCTCTTCAAATCAGGAAAGCGGGAAGCCAAGGAGCAAGAAGCCTGCACTCTCGAAGCCCAAAGCTCGATGCCTCAGGCAAGCGGGAGCCCTACAGCCTCCACAGCTTCTCGCGGAGCATGTCCGATGGCTTCTCCCGCTCCGCTTCCTTCTATCGGATCACTTGGCCGGAGCGGGCCTACGGCAAGGGGCCGTTTGGGCTTCCTGTTCCTTGCAGGGTTTTTCGGTTTCTTGGGGGGTGTGGGCTTTTTGGGGGGTTTTTGGGGCCTGTTGTTTGTCGTCGTCATGATTCTGCTCTGACTCCACTCACAGTTTCCGTCAACGCCCAACTACTCAGACAAACAATGCTGACCTTGCGAACAATCACACCACACACTAGTCATACCCAGACATTGAATCATGCCGGCTTCACCGTGCCGGTTGTACCCTGAGCAACCCTGGCAACCTTGCCAATCTTGCTGATCTCTCGGTCGTCATGACAACCATAAATACGTGAGTCAGATAAGAAACCCCGCAGGAGTCCATCACCTTGTTCTATATGTCGGAGACAGGCGTCGTCTCCCCGTGGCGGCCCGAGATTTGGGCCTTGACACTGATCCAAAATTGTGCAGGACTCAACAAGACTTGCAGATAGGGTTTGGAGCTTGAGAACCTCAGGGTTTTTGGTTGTTTTCGGGTTTACACAAGGGCATTCCGTCAAGGCTGCCACTGATGGAGCAGGGAGGCGGCCGGCCACCTCCAACGATTCTACACGGTATTCTGAAAAGGACTGTTGAACACAGCGGAAGATACATATTCAGCGGCAGAAGAACATGGGGCAAGCGCTTCATAGGTGGACAGCCTCTGAATTCTGCACAAAAACTATTTTCTTGCACCCCTCTCAGGAACATCACAAAAAAGACCTTCCCTCTCCGGGATCGTTGGACCGTCGGGGTCAGGTGCTGGACGCAGCGGTCGTCTGGCCTCATTGCCCGTTTGATGGAGGTCGGCACCGAAAAGCAACAGGAAAAAGCGCTTGAGACCTTTCGGCTCGGCGTTTCGGGCTTCAGTCTGTTAGGCTTCAGGACAGGGGCTTCCCTCCACAGAGCTATGCTGAACACCGACATAATGAACAAGCTTGGTCAACGTGGTCTAAAGCAGCAGATGGCACAGGAACTGACAGACAAAGTGGTGGGAAGTTTGGTCTTCGAGGACTTGCGGTCGAAACCCCAGCTCGAGCGGTATAATACTGCCTCCAAAAGCAGATAGCGGTTGGAAGGACTGCATCGATGAGGAAAGTCGTCGCAACTGTGGTTACGAGAGCGATCCCCCTTTGTTCGCAGCCGCCACGACCATCTAAGTGACACAGGAATTGCAAATGAAGGACATTTGTCAGCCCGGGCTCTGCGAGTGCTTGGATCCATACCCTGCACCTTTAAGTCGATACCGTGAACCCTCATGCCTCAACGGCAAGAGCAAGAACGCCAACAAGGTTTGTAATGACAGCCGCAATCAACATTTGGAGTTGTCAGTGGCTGTAACACAACTGATCCTGATCACATCATCATATTACGGCACGATCTTCGCCGTGTATTCTGAATCCCGTGCTTTCTTCAGCCTCCGCAGGCGGGGTTGCACAATCTCTGCCGCTTGGCAGAATACGGGGGAGTTCTGGCCCAGCTCTCGTCGGATTCGTCTCATTTGGCGTTTCTGAGCTGGCGCACGCATGCGGTTGCTGACCTTTTGACATCTACACTGGCCTTTGCAAGTGCAAGTTTACTCAGTGTGGGAATGGAGTTGGCCGAGGATCACCGGCTACGCTGCATGTGCTGTGCTTGCACATGTAGCGAGGTGCAGATCAATGATACAAAACACCACATGCGCAGTGCGCGCACACATACACGCATGTGTGTGTGTGTGTGTGTGTGCGTGTAGAGAGAGAGAGAGAGAGAGCGGATGAGGCAGAGTGGCAATGGATACGTATTTTGCTGTAGAGGTATTGATGTCTTTAATAAATTCCGCTGATTCATGATGCGAAATGATTGCAAGGCCGACGCTCGGGATTCCGCAGCCGCAGGTTCATAGCTTCANNCCACGATGCAGCTCGGCAAAAGTTGCACGGTGTCTGTTTGAAGCATTGTGGCAGCTTCCAGGCCTTTGAAGTTTGCGGAAGCTCAGGAGAGTCCTCCGTGCTTTCCTCACAGCGCAGCTCGCCTGGGCTATCCGCAACCAGGGTCACAGTGCCCAGGAGGAGGCGGCCTCCTACGTCGACGGCGTGGTGCCTTTTCCAGGTGACATGATCTCCGGCATCAACGAGTGGAAATGTACCCGCTTCGGCCACGGTGTCTATGACAAGGAATCCGGCCAATGCTTTGTTCCAGGGGCAACAATGACTCGTATGGTTTCGTGCTCGCGTTGGGAAGACTGCGTGGGTCCTGACACTAAGTAAGGGGTTTTGCTACTTCCCGAAAAAGTACACCAAAATCACTCCGGCCAAAAATCAGTATGATTGCCTCAATGGAATATTCACTGGATGCGGTGGTGGCAAGTGCCTGAGGGAGTGAAGAGTGAGCAGGGCCAATCGTCATTGCCGCTGCAGAAGGAAAATTTGTTGCTGACATGCATGTCGTCCCTTTCGAAATACCTCGCAATCAAGCCCAAACTCCCGCCCAAGCCCTTGAACCCCAACCCCAAAGCCTCAAACCCATATCGAGACTTCCGAGAGGCAGGGAAAGCCCGGTCGCAGACTTTGCGGGAGGGACATCCGAACTCGACTCTGCATGTTGTCATAACTCAGGCCTCCAGAACTTGAAAAGCCTCCTCACGCTGATGGAAGGCACCTGGAGCTGGGGCTGATGAGCCACATGCAAGGATAAGGGCCAGCGCCATGCAGTTCAAAGATCAGCACGTAGGCTGCATTCATTCTTGCAAACGTCAGGGTCAGCAAAACGATGCAAAACGTGACAAGCGTCAGCTTCATGCCCTGGAAGAATCATGTTCAAGGACGCAGGCATAATCACAAGAAGAGGCCCCCCAATAGTAGGAAGCGCGGTAACTTCTGAATAGATTCACACTCGTCGAAATTCGAGTTTTTGGGTTTAAGGTTTAACAGCCGGAGGTATGTAGACTCTCATGCGCAAATCTAATCTGAGTAAGTGTTCGTAAGAGGCTGTTGGGAAGACTTCCCTGCCTCCTGGCGTGATGTAGTTACTTGCATGTGAGCGGAATGCGCAGTTTACGAAAGTTGCCGACATGTTTCCATCAGTCGTTTTTCGGCGGTGCATAAGTTTATTCGAGATTCCTTGGAGCCCAGTCTAGCCGTGCCGCCAAGAGAACTCCTGAGTCGAGGTTTGTAAACCTCAAGCTGCCATGTCTTCCAATACTCTGCCTGCAGGCTATGCAAAACTGTCGAAGGCCCGGCACGAGGGACTCCTGGAGCTTACGTACCTGTGCCTCGGTTGAAGGGTTGCAGGCTTCAGGGGGATGAAGTCTACGGAGTGTTTCTTGGGTTTGGAGGCATTTGCTACACGTCGAAATGTTTGGTGTCGTCGAAATGGCTTTTGGACAAATGCATAAAGATGAGCGGAAACCAAAACGCCGCAGCGAGCCGAAGATGTAGGTGGAGTAGCGGTAGCCCTTTCTTCTTGAACACGAGCTGGGAAGCGCGGACAGCCACTGATTTGAGCGGAGAGAGACAGATACGCTATTCGCTGTAAGGGATTGTTACCACATACTCGGGGGAAAGAAACAACACTTCCTGCCCCGTGTTTAGCCGAGCCACTCGGGGCCAAGCCCCCGGTGGACACTTAAAACCTGCCTTGACCTGCAGGTGCGCGTGCGCATGCGAGGGGGCGGTTGCCACCTTCCTCTTCTGCCCTGGTAGAGAGAGAGAGAGAGAGAGGCAACAAACTTGGGGGGCCCATGTGGCCAGGGGGCCTGACAAGCTCCTTTGCCCCTGTGGAAGGAGGAGAGAGAGGGAGAGAGCGAGAGAGGGGAGGGACAGGGACGGCGACGGGGACGGGACGGGGACAGGGACATCGCGAGCGAGAGAGAGGGATAGGGAGAGGGGGAAAGATAGGCAGCTTTCCTGATCGAAACTGTTTGATTACTCTCGCTGCTGTCCGGGATGTCTTTGCTTCAGAACTTATCTAGCTTTGGATTAGTTACTAGTTTTGTCTTGCATGACATGAGCCAAGGCCACCACTGGTGTACCAGCGGATGGCCCTAGTCAGCTACGAGCAGCACCCTCTGTTCCGGATCCAGGTGAGGAGCCTGGAAGTTGTACAGACATGCTGAGCCCCGAACCTCGACCGTCGACTGCAAATCAAGCGTGGGCACACGGGTCCTCTGAAGTGCTTTTTGAAGCAAGCTGACGACCATCTTTCGAGGTCATCGTCGAGCGAAGTGCCACTTGGCTGAACGTTCTCAGCAACAGGTAACCGAGTAATGCTTGTGTTCAGGATCGCAGCATCCAGCCGAAGCCACAGATTCCGAAAACGGCAGCGACGAAGCCTTGCTGCTAGCCAAATCCCAGCCCCAAGCTTACCGACAGGCTTGAAGCCAGCCAGGAAGCGAAACCGAACCTGAACTATGCGCTCTGAACCTCAGCAGGCTACACCCCAAACCCTGAATCCTCAACCGTAAGCCCCGGGTTTCAAAGTCCTGAACCCTGAATCCCTTCACCACAAACCATGCTTCGCCTCTGTGAAGCCGTGAATGCCAGATCAGAAGCCAGGAGAAGCCTTTCGTCCCTTCTCTGGAGTTGGCTATAGAGGCTTTCTTTGCCTCCGCGGACACGAAGAGCTTGGTCTCTTGCCCACATTCTTAGAGGTGTTTAGGTGTCCAGGGGCGTAGGTTCAGGTTTGGCCCGGTGATGGGGCTGACCTGTTGTAATCATGCTGGCATTGGGACGTGGCTTTCAAACAAGCCTCACCCTGCGTCAAGGTGTGGCTTCGTTTGGCGCGAGGTTGATTCGTTTTTCTTGAAGTTGTGTTGGTTCCCTTGTGGCTTCTAGGATTGGGGGTGGATTGTTTTCTAGATGACAGATGGCTTACGAAGGATTTCGCAAACCTACGATACGAAGACACCAGTGGCGAGCATCCCAGGAAACGGACAATGAGAGCAGAAGCTTCAAGAACCCTCAGGCAAACCCTCCAGACCTGCAGCCCTAAGCCGTAGCCTCCAGGAAATCCTCCTTCACCGGAAAAACTTCGCAAACACGGCGGCAGCCTTGGGCAGGGCGATCTGCAGGGTCAGGACTCATCATCGCCCTCGAAGCGACAACTACAAATAATACAGCGGAGATCAGCGAAATCCATCTTGCACAAATGATGCCAGGAAGTTTCAAGAAACATGTGATAGTGCATAAGGTTATGGCATGTCAGAACGAGCAGGACCGTGCTGTAGAGCGGAGGAGGAGAGGTGAGAAGTGCCTTGGGGGACAGACCGCAGACAGAGCTATCAAGATTTCTTTCACTGCCCCTTCTGCATCAGATGCCAAGTCGGACCGGAACCCAGCGCCCGAAGCGTCTCGTCGAAGGCACCCAGCGAAGCGCTGATCTCTTTATCTCCATGACTCGCTCGAAACTATGACACAAGTCTCCAAAAACGTGTCCTCAGTTGAAGGTATCAGGGTCATACCGGGTCTCTTCTGGATGCAGCTTCAGGAAGGCAACATCAAAATCCTGCTGGATGCAGGAAGGGTCCAACATGAACCAAGTAGTTACTCCTGTAAGGGGCAGTAGCCCAACTGGCAGCGCGAGCTGCCCTCGGCTTGCCAAGGCAGGGAAAGAGCAGAAGAATGGATCATTCAATTCATTAAACATGCTGGCATGATGTCGAAGGACACAAGTTTGAGGTTCTTGAATGTGTGCCGGACACAAAGTTTTGGAGGCTTCCAGCGCCGGGCGGGCATGATCTCTAAAGTCGACAAACCCAAACAGGGGCATTGAAGCAGAGGGTCAACCCCGGTCTCTCTGTTGCGTTGGATGAATTTCGGAGCCCTCCCGAGGTCCAAAGTATCGTGCAGAAGCACCTATCGGAGATCGCCAAGGTCCCGCAGCTCGCTAAGTTGCATTGTCATCTAACCTCTTCACGTATTGATAGTTTAGCACGTACACGCATGCACACATGCATTCGGGAGCCCAAGGCTCCAATCGCACTTTCAGCCGCTGTGCAATATAGCAGCACGATAGCAGAGGTCTTCCTGTCAAGTTCATCCTGCAGATAGACAAAGACCGGTCCGACCTTTTACGAAGCACTGCCCGCTTAAATGATACGAGCTCTCCACAGAAAACAGATGATGCAATTCATAAACGTGGGTCTTAGGCAGCAAAGTGAGCACAAGTGACAATTCGATAGCTGACACTGATGTCACTATGGCTACGACGCCGGCGTCGTCGAAACGGTAGTCTTCGTCCCTGTCGCTGTCGGCTGTCGAGTCGTACTCGTTGTGGTTGCGTAGTCGTAAATAGATGCAGCCACTGCCTTACTGTTGATCTGCAGCAGCAGCAGCCGAAGAACAATGTAGTAGAAGTCGTAGTAGTCGTACAGTAGTGGCTGTCGTGGCAATGGCGGTACTGGTGCGAGTGGTGGAAGAGGAGGCGGAGGCGTGAGATTTTCCCGGCAGGTGGATATGCAGCCTGACGGGGCAGCGTTTGGCAGCAGCCAAAGCTTGTGTTCCAATTAGTCTTGGAATTCTTTTGATGGGTCTTTCGGCGTTGGCACTCGCATTTGTTTACAGTTCTTGTTTTTGCGCATCGGGTCACGTGCCGGATAGCTCCGAAGGACTTCGCGATTGAAAGAGGATACCACGATTACAGGACTGACTAGACAAAAATATGCCTGCTCACATTGCTTTGAAACCTCGAGCACCATCCGAAGCTGGAAGTCTGCACACGAGATACATTGTTGTTTTGCATCCCGCATCCTCGAACCCGAATCCGCAAGCCGTCTACCAGGGCTCAACCGTGAACCCCGACATGAGCAATCAGACACCTGCATCAGTCTTCGGTCAGTTTTCTCCGCCTTACACCTTTGGTTTTCGATCAATTCTTGGGCTGCTATGGTTGCTTGTCGTGACTCGCATTGCAATGTTCACCCCTCTGAGCATCCATCAGCATTCGCCCGCAACCTGTCCTGGCCCTCGAGCCTTAACGAAGGTGGGGCTCCATCTGCGAACCATCTGGCCATTCAGACACTCGGCTTGCTTTGGTCGGTGTGGAAGGTTTGGGTTTCAGGCGTCGGTTGGGGCTGTAGGGTTGAGGCTGTCGCGGTGTCTGGTGGATTTTAGGGCACGGCGGCAGGGAAGATGTGTGCTCTGAAGGATGGTGCAGAACCATGGCTGAGTAAGTTGTGGGACATAGCGAGACATAGGACGGTGACAGCGATCTTCAGCCAGAGCCTTTCAGCAAACCCAGCTAAGGCAGCAAGGTCGAAGACTCCTTCTCAAGTGCATGGGACCAGCAGTTAACAGTCATTGTGACAAGCATCATATGCATTTTAACATGAAGCGAAGGAGATGATTGTTGGAAACTCTTTGTCTTGCCAGCGTTCTGGATGATGCGGAATGCGGACGACGCTCTGCATGCATGTCACAGACCATCTGTTGCCGCATGCGAGGAAGAACATCGTCCACTGGGCAGCGCAGCTTGCATCAGGCTAGCGGGAGCTGCAGAAGCTCCGGGGCTTAGCGTCTCATTCTTCGGCAGCTTCGGGTTCCAAGGCAGGGGCCAGGCCCCCCCATCCCTAAACCCAGAAGGAGCTTGGAAGCCTGGAGTTTGGGGCTGTAAGGCAAAGCCCGAGATCCCGAACCTGGACCTGTGCCTTAGAGATCCACTAAGTGTGACTCTAGTGCTCAAGGCCTAACGTCTGAACCCAAACCCCCAAACTATAAACTCTAAAGGCTCCGAGCTCGAATTTCCTTGCAGTAGCCCTCCAGCGGAAAGGCGCGCAGCAGGCCGCCGAGGATGCCGAAGAGAGCGAGGAGTCAACAAACTGGCTTAAGTGTTTCTGGTAGTAGAGTAGGGCTTTCCGTGCAGTTTCTTGCTTTTGGGGTTGTAGGAATCAGCGCTTAAACTGGGGTTCAGGATAGCGATCACGCGTCATGTGTAAGCGGCTGCATGTGCAGCACGGAACTTACATAATGTAGTGTTCCTCGCGGCTCCTTTCAGACGTTCGCATCAAGGCACAAGCCCAAGGGTTCACTTCTGTCTCTTCTCGGATTCTTGTTGCTGTCGGTGTTAAGGGGTGTTGTTTTTTCTGGTGCTCCTTCTTCGGGTCTTGAAATCTCCAACATGACTGCTGTGGACACGACCATGGTAGCTTTGGTTAGGTTAGTGCAAGACTGTTCGTCGCACGTCCTCGTCGTCCTCTCCGTGGTCGTCGAAGGGCACGTCGTCACAGCAGCAGCAGCAGCAGCAGCAGCAGCAGCAGCAGCAGCAGCAGCAGCAGCAGCAGCAGCAGCAGCAGGACTGACAGTCGCAATCAATAGTCACTGTGTTGGCGACGGTATGTCGTAAGTGGCATGTCGTATGTGCCAGCCCCATTTGAAAAAATGTCGATGTCCCAAGCCCAAGCGAAGCCGCGACCGGAGGAAGAGCAAGCAGGGAGCTCTCGTCCAGGCTGAGCTCTAGGACTCTAGGTTTCGTTTGAGGAGATTGTTCAGACCTGCCCCAAACGGCCCCGGTCTTTTGCCCAAGACTGCCAACTCTAAGTCACCGAGATGATTTCGTTTGAGTTTACTGTTTAAAGACTGAGGTTTTTGGCTAACTAGGTGTGTGAGGACTTCTGGACCCATTGCTACCCAAGAAAAAGGCTTCGCGGATGATTTGCCTTCAAACCTAGCGGTTTTGCATGTGAAGAATCCTGAACACGGCGTCTTGAGCACTGTAATAACCGCACCT
The DNA here is from genome assembly GCA_905221635.1 of Symbiodinium sp. CCMP2456. Taxonomy (NCBI): domain Eukaryota; class Dinophyceae; order Suessiales; family Symbiodiniaceae; genus Symbiodinium; species Symbiodinium sp. CCMP2456. The sequence goes on from CAJNDV010021824.1 coordinate 16,005, forward strand.
TGACGCGAACGGCATCAAGATGTCTTGGGTAAGGCCTTGTCACGAAAGTGTCTTACAATCCGTCACATAGCACAACCGATTGCAGAGACGCTTTTGGCATTCAGAGATGTTGGGGCTCTCCGGATTGCCTTTTCGGTCGAATTGTGGCTGTAGTAGCTGCTGAAGCCACAAGGTTCCTGAGTGCTTGGATGCGAGTTTTCGACCTTGGAGTGGTTGCAACTACACGATTTCTCGACTTCTTACACGCAACATCCACAAGCCACTTTGAGAAGGCACCTTCAGACAGCAATGCGCCAGGACCCTGACCATTGCCCGCAATTCCATCTGTAGGTGAAGAAGGAGCTCAGACACATACTCAGACTAAAGTCGCTCAAGGAGAATTTGGGAACCGCTTGAAGCATCAAGATGCTTTTTTTCATTTGCAAGAGACAGAAGGCCTTCTTCAGCGGGCCGCATCAAAGCACCTGAAGGCCCGAGGGCAAGCAGGGAACATCCGCTGGTTGTTTGTAGGTTCCGTAGAATCTCCAGGGAGGTCTGTGTCGGATCCACGGGGAGGGGGAGTGCTGCCACGAACTCGACACAACAGCCATCGAAGCCCCTGACTGGCCATGGAGGATGATCGAGTCCTCTTTGAGGACGTGGAGGGAGAGTTGGCCGCAATCTGAGAGGTTAGACAACTAGTGAAGAAAGCCTGTGGGAGAGTAGATTGAAGAAGAACCGCGCACCATGTGGGCTCCAAGAGCCACGCAGCAATTTTTAGTCCTGTCTTGGAGTTTTGTAAGAAGAGCCAGAGTAGTGACAAGGACTTTCTCATGTTGTTGTTGTTGTTGTTGATGATGATGCTGACGACGAGGATTGCAGCTGCCACTGTTGCTTCCTCACGACTCCTCTCTTTCGGCGAGCGGGCACGTGAACCACGCAAGATGCATGCCGCTCCCACTAAGACCGCCTGCCGAGGTCGTAAAGCTCACGGCACATCCAAAGGAGTTCCGCGGAGTCCTAGGCTGGGCTTCTAGTTAAGCTAGGGGTTAGAATTGAGTGTTACGGGTCGTGGGTGGCAAATTCGCCAGATGGCCTCTGTCGGCAGGCGAGCACTTCCGGAAGGTTGTCGATCTGACGGAAAGGCCGGGTCCCAAACTTACGGGAGCACGGCAGCCGGCACCTGGCACCCAGTCGTGTTTTTGAAGTGTCCTTTCAGAGACCGAAACGGTTGGCTTGTTGGGTCGGCTTGTTGAGGGTAGCAGACACCAGTTGCGCAGTGCAACTTGCCCAGCCGGAGCAGTGACTTTCCGATTGACACGACCAGAAGAAACCCGCGGAAAGCCGCTCGAAGCGCCTAAGCCCCCGAGGTTCACCCGGATTGACGGCTCCCTGGAGCAAGACGAGGCGAGCCGGGCTCCGATCTGCTCTGAGGAGTGAGGTTTTAGGCTTTAACGCAACCTTTTCGATGCACTCTGCAGACGCTTCTGCATCGAGATGGCAGGTGCAGCAAAAGTTCATTGCCAGCCTCAGTGCCGCCCTCGGAAGATTTGAAGATATTGGATCCCTTTCGCGGCACTATGAATGCAAGCCGAAGATAAAATCTCAAGCACCTTTACAGATGCCCTTCTTGTCTTTCCTGTATTCATGCGGTGGTGGTGTTTGAAAAGCTGTAGTAGTCCGTCTTGACAATGCCATGTCTTTGTGCACTGCACCGTCATCTCCAGCTCAAGTCTCAGCCAGGGCGCTGCCCTCCGATCCCGGCATCCTGGGAGGGTCCCGGAAGGGTGGGGGGATCTTCATGATGGCCGGCGCGCTCCCGAGCACCGGAAGCACCGCGAGCACCGCGAGCACCGGGAGTTGCGACGCAGTGCAAGGCCAAGGCCAGGGAGCTCAGGGAGCTCGGGGCGAGCTGCTGCTGTCTGACATCTCCATCCGCTTCGAGGACGGCACGGTGCTTCGTGTGGATGCGCTGGCCTCTGCGACGCTGATGACGGCGTCCCCGGTCTTCCACAAGATGTTGACACATGACATGAAGGAGAAGGAGCGCAGCGAGATCGAGTTGCCAGGCAAAGACCCTAAGCAATTCGAGACTCTCTTGAAGTTTCTGATGCCATCGGCCGGCCGAAAGCAGAAGCTCTCCGATGAGAATGTGGGATTCTTGCGGAAGCTGTGTGAAGAGTACATGATCGAGACACTGAGGGAGGACTGCTTCATGAATGCCTAAAAGCGAGTACTAGCATGGCTTCCGGGCCCCAGCCAGGGATTCAACCTTTTCGCCCCCCTAGATCTTAAGCTGAGAGGAGTGTGTGGACTTCATTCGTACAGCGGAGCCCTCCACGAAGGTCTTGGTGGCTGCTCATGCATTGTGTCTCGGCTCGGGAAAAGTAGAAGTTCCCTCAAGAAAGGGTGCGTTTCTGTAGGCGCCGCACTCCTTCCTCTTTCCGTATCAGATGCTAAGCATAAGCTTGGCGCTGCTTTTTGCTGTTGTTGCTTGCTGTTGTGGTTGGTTTCTTAAGTTACTTGAAGCATGAATGAAGATATGTTGAGGGCGCTCGAACGCATGAAGCCGTTGCCAAAACATGGTTCAATCGGTCCAGGAATCTGGACGACAATGTGCGTCGGGGTATCGATGAGCTCCTCGGCCGTGGCATTCGAGACTGGGGCGAGTGCTATGGGGACAGCGCTTTGATGCAGAAAATCATCGAACGAACGATGACCTTCCTGCACGGCAAGGAGTCCCAGCTACGCCTGAAGGAGTCAGAGGTGCAAGCGGGGATGGACCAACTTCGCCTTATGAAGAAGAAGCTCGATGGCAGCCAGTCAAGGCTACAGCAGGCTGAGAATCAGCTCAGGGAGAGGGATGCTCACTTGATGAGAACCTATCGCTGACAGAGATTACGGCAGGTGCCCTTAGTCCTTTGCCGTGGGTCGCTTTTCTGATTTCCTTCAGTCGGGCCAGTCGGGCGCGGAAGATGGCTCCCAGTAGGGTCGGATGCTTCGACGTCGCGCGGAAGCTTCGAAACGTGATTTTGTGAATCGCAGGCAGTGCTCGCTTTAATCCATGGAGATTCTTGGTAGTACGCATGATTAGCCTAAGGTCTTGTCTGATGCCCATCCGGTTTCAATTTTCATGCGTGTCGACACATGTACGGGAGAGATAGTAAGCTCCAGGACATGATCTAACACACCAGGGCAAGCCATAGAAGCCTCGAAGCATCCTGTGCGTAGGGGCCGGATGCTGCTATGTGGCTTTGTGCTTCAAGCACCCTACTCTGTTCCTGTGTTGTTGTGTAGGGTCGGAGGCTTTGTCTTGGATTTCTTTGTCGTGGGCGGGGTAAGGTTGTGGTCTGAACAGTCTCCGCTGGCCTGTGCTGGTAGCAGGAGATAGATGACCCATAAGAGCATACCGGAGAAAGTCATGGAGAGGTGCCATCGCGACAGGGGCCGTTAAGCCAGAGACATAGCCCATCGAATCATTGAGTAGTTCGCAGTCGCAATGATCTGATGTCTGGGCGTGGACAACACGTGTTCAAATAACGTAACGTATAACAAGGCCTCAAGCTTCGCTCTTGCTCGTACTCGAAAGCCCGGACGGCCTAGGCGAAGTGAAGCCGTGGCTTGTGGAGGCTCCGGGCTGGTTGAGCCTCAAAACCTTGGGTGATTTATTGGGCGAAAAAAGCGGCCTTGTCTGCTTTAAGGTTATCTAAGTGCTTCTCTCTTTGACTGATACGTAGTTGAATTGAGTTACATCGTGCGCTGCGCTTGTAGCTTTAACCTTCCAGTTCGACACTCAGGAACCTGTAGATCTTTCAAGCCTTTGCTAGGTGCATCTGAGGCCCTGTCAATGTCATATGACTACTGGTCAGCATAGAACTGAAATGCCAAGTGCACACTCAAAGCGGTTGCTGGCCCAGAGCACAAGGAGCTCCAAGAGAAGTTCGACGAGAGTCTACGAGGCCATCGGGAGACGAATATGACTTCCCGCAGCAGGCATGGTGATCATCACCATCGCAATCGTTAGCAACATCGCCATCACCATCACGGTCGTGGCCATGATCAAGATCATGCCCACCATCATCATCCCCATCATCCAGGCCACCACCATCACAGGTGTCACCATGGTCATGACCATTGCTATGCTGCCCACCAGCATCATCACCACCATCACCATCACCAGCACCATCACCGTGACCGTCAGAGTCATCGTGATCCTCATAACTTATATTATCGTCGTCATCATCATCAACATCATTATCAGCATCATCATCATCAGCAGCATCATCAGCATCATCAGCAGCATCATCAGCATCATCGTCATCGTCATCGTCACGGTCATCCTCATACTCATCCTCATCCTCATCATCCTCGTCCTCCTCCTCCTCATCACCATCATCACTATCATCATCTTCATCATCATCATCGTCATCAGCATCATCATCATCAGCATCAGCATGATCATCATCATCATCATCCTCATCCTCATCCTCATCTTCGTCGTCGTCGTCGTCTTCGTCGTCACCGTCGTCGTCGTCATCATCGTCGTCATCATCATCATCATCATCATCATCATCATGAACATCATCATCGTCATAATCATCGCCGCCAGCGCCACCATCACCATCAACATCACAACAGAGATCGTTACTATAATAATGTCCATGGCTAGCACGATGATGTTGACAACGAGGCATCATCATAGCGAACATAAGACTTACAGCACTGCGTGAGATTTCTCGCTGCCGCTGAAAGGATCTGTTTTGTCTTCTGCGCAGTGTTTTCGGTATAGGGTCCACAGGAAGGCTCAATCGCGAATCTGAAGTCCAAGGCTGCTTCTTCAACGCGGAGGAAGTCGTGCATGAGGCTCGTTGGATCTGCATGTCTTGCTGTGTCTCACTTTTACTAGTGTTGTCATGCTCATGATACCATCGCACTAGTACTTCAGGAACAACTGCGGAGACGGCGACCACTGCTGGTGTTGCTGATGCTTCCTAAGGCTACTTCTGCTTCTAGTTTTGTCACTTGACGTGGAGTACTTATACTAAGTCACAAAGCACCACAACTATTACCAGAAGAACTGCCGCAACGCCTGCGACTGACTGCTTCTGTCACTGCTGCGGCTTCTGCTGCTGCTACTTCCCTCTCCTGGTCCTCCTCCTCCTCTGCCTCCTCCCGCGCCTCCTCCTCCTCCTGCTCCTCCTGCTCCTCCGCTGTTGCTGCTGTTGCTGCTGCTGCTGCTGCTGCTGCTCCTCGTCGTCGTCGTCCTCCTCCTCCTCCTCCTCCTCCGCCTCTTCCTATTCCTACTCCTACTCCGACTCCTCCTGCTCTCCTCCTGCTCCTGCTACTGCAACTGCTACTGTGTTACTACTACTGCTACTGCTGCAACTCTGTAACAGTGCGAACTGTTGGCTCGTATCAGAGCTCAAAGCACCGAAAGTCCCGTGGCTCCCGGAGGTGGGTCGCTACAACGCTTTGCTTTGGCCCCAGCCGGTTGATGGGAGTGCAGATAGTACACGGTTGTTCTCAAAAACTGCAAGTTTTGCAGTATCTGTTTCTCGTGTCATTCTGCAATGGCAGTCCGCCCCAGCAGCATAGCCTCTTAGCAAAACCCAGCCCCTCTGGCACAGCCCCGCCCAAGCCCCTCTATGAACTATGAACCCCTGCCTGCAGAAGCAACGATACGCAGTTTCGGGTATCCAGAGGAGTTTGCCACAGCGGCCCGAGCCCGGGAGCTGCTAGGTAAGGGCCAAACCAGGCCCGTGCCGGGTGACAGACTCTTCTCGTAGGCCCCAATTTGCGCCTCAACTCACGACACCGGGAAGTTCAGAGGTGCTCCCCTAATCATATTGCAGCCACCTCGCTCCGAAATCCGACCTCGAAGTGTTACAGTCTGAAAAGGCTCCGACGCTTCAGCAAACAGGCGCTGCAGCTCTCTCGGCTGCCGGGGGCTCTGATGCGACACACATTGCTCTGTCTCAATACTTCTGGCAGCTGTGCCGAGGCCTAAAAATGCAGGTTCTCTAGACTCTAGCCTCTGAATTCTGGAACATGTGGAAAATGCTCAGATTGCTCGAGGCTGCGTGAGCCGCAGCGGAAGGTGCAAGAGGAGGCCTTTGGGAGAAGCCCAGATTGCTGGTTAACTTCGTTGAAACCGCCACTAGCACTTTTGAAACATGTCATACCTCGCACCCGAAAGGCTTGACTTTGTAATGTTTTCGTCATTGCCAAATAGTGGGAGTAACGCATCTACCTTTACACACAGACTCTGTACGTGCGTGCTCTCTCCTGAGGGTGTGCGCATGCCTCTGCCGTTCAGTATCAAAGCGAGGGGACTCGGAGGTGTTGACAACCTTTTGGTCAGAAGCCCAAAGGCCGGGCCTAAACCTCAGAGCCCCGTCCTCAGGGAGATGCGCCCTCAGTCGCCTCCAGCCCGGAAGCCCAGAGTTTCTGGATCTGCCCGCCTTTGCCTGTCCGAGCCTTCAGCGACTCCGAGTTTCCGGACATGGGGTTTTCAGGTGCTTCAGGAGGTGTTTTGGCCTGAGGGGTCTTTCATCTCAAGTTGCGGGGCCGGGGGCGGCCGAAGCAAAACTGAGGATTGTGGGTTGAATCGGATCTTTTATGAAGTTAATCATGTACACGGACTAGAGAGTGTAGGTTTCAAAACTTCTTGTGTTTGGAGATGAATTTTGAAGGTTTCGAGGTGTAGTTGGTTGTCGAACAAGCTTTGTGTCAAGCTTCTTTCAAGCCCGTAAACGCACCGTAAGCGCCGAACCAAACCCCTCGTCAGCAAATGAGGGAACCATGAAGAAGTCTTGAGATCATCAGCAGGTTGGCTTGGGGCTCTAAACTAGGATTCGGTTGTGCTGTTCTTGAAAGTTCAGGGACTGTAAGGATTACACTAATTGCATTACGATAATCTCTCTCGTCAGGCTCTTGCACTATTGATTTCACGTGCATTGAATGCAGCGATTGCCACAGGTGACGACCCTGTACTTGCTCCTGCAGAGGAGCCTGCTGGGTGATGTTGAGCCCTTTTAGGCCAGAGCTGACTTGAAGGCTGTTGGTTGCATCCTCTGCGGGTCCTTGGAAGTGTTGGTGCCCAGGGCCGGGACTTGCGTCTGCCGGGGAGGGGGAGACTCGTCTTGGCATCCGAAGAATCCGAAGAAGCGGCTGGAACCGTGTCTGACGTCGCCTTTGGGCAGGGAAACCGAAGTCTCCTTTTGTTCCGACCAAGCTGTGTTCCCCATCTAGAGTGGAGGACCGGGAGGGTCCCAGCGTCAGCGCCTCCGAGGCGGAGGTGTCCACAGCTCAGGGCCAAACTCCCATTGCGACTTGTCACTTTTTTCTCCTTTGGTTGTTTTCTCCTTTGATTCAGGGTCTCTCGGAGTCTTAGGAGATTGCTCGTCAGTCTTCGTCCCGGGTCGTAGGCGTGGTCGCGAGCGCAGAGCCATCCAGGGCTGGTCTGCATCGCCAAAAGGCGTAGGGTTAATGGAGACTAGAGCTCAGCAATGATCTTGAAGCTCTTCACGTCCTGCATCGGAGACTTCCTGGCTGCGGTTCCTAAGGTCCTCGCTTCAGTCCGAGCCCACAGGCGACGGTGAGGAGGAAGACAGGCACTTGTGCGTCAGCGACGCGGGGTCATGCGTGCTTTGCCTAGGAGATGCTGTGCTTGATTCTACGCCGTCTGTTCGGAACCCCCGGCCCCAGACTCTCAGACTGAGCGGAAAGCTGCTGCAGGTTTGCAGCCGGTCTCTTGGGGCAGCGGGCTTGGAAGGGGAGTATAGGATGCCTCTGGAGGTGACGTGGGATTCAGGATTCGGGCTTCAAGAGAAGTGGCTGCTGGGACTTGGCATGACTATTGAAAGCTAAAGGGGGCAGCATTGGACAAGACAAGGCCGTGTATCTTACCCTGCGAATGCCCTTGAGCCCCAACTCCAACTTCGCGCCGGGCACCCTCGATCAGGTGGCATGTAGGTTTTTTTCATCAGGATGACCTGGAAGACCATGTTCTGGCAACAGCCGTACCTTAAGCTCTTTATGTTTGGTCACAGTTTGATTGCATGGCTTCACGTGGCAAAGAGCGCCTAGACAGAGTGACGGAATCCAAGGTACTCAATATGCCCCAGCGCAGCCCTGTGTACCCCAACATAGCCCAAACCAGTCAATCTGTTGGAACCCCTGATTTTGGGTTCTGCAGCGGATAGCCATGGACGCAGTGGCGCGCGTCTTCCGGGACCGGAAGTGCTTGTGCAACGCTCCTTCACACTCAAGACAGCCCAATACCTTCAAGTACCTTCAGCGGAGCATCTGCCACGTGTAGAGTTTGCATCGTAGCGTCCTGACTCGAAAGGTTAGCATGTTTCAGGGTCCTCGTGCCATAACGATGAAGATCGCTTCCTCTTCCTATGACTGCCTTCGGCATTCTCATGCACCGCACACGCCATTCCAGGAGGCTTGCCCGACTGGCACCACCGAGCTCGCCAAACTGCGCGAGGTGCCTTCACGGAAATGATGTGGACCTTCACGTCGTAAGCCCACCGAGTTTGAGCCCGGTTTCGGGCCTCGACACGGCAATGGCCTTGATCTTGGATGTGTATTTAGGCATGCACCGAACTGCGGGAACTTTGTGGCAACGTGTAATTTGCTTTACCATGGGCAGGCGCTGTTGATGATCGCCCAGGTGCTCTGGGTGGGACTTGGTTTTCGATACATGTCATCTGTTCTGTGACAGCGTAGGTGCTCTGGCAGGCACGCCTGGCGTTGGATAGCACACCAGTGTACACTTTAAAATAAACTGGTTGAGCAAAGGAGAACGGGAGGAGCAAGAACTTGGAATCAAGAGCACCAGCAGAGCTACGACTTACGACTAGGACCTGTAACCGTCGTCGTGGTAATCGTGTGTCCAGTCAAAATGGATTGAGGCGTGGGCGAAGGAGGATTTTGCTCGTACTTGCTGTAAAGTTTCGCTGTCGATACAGACTGCCGTGTTGAGCTAGAGACAGAGACTAGAGTCATCTGCATATGTAGTCCAGTGGAGACAGTCTGCCTTCGTTGCGCGTGCCCCTGAAAGTGCCCAGCGAATCGAAGTCTTGAAGTTCAGAGTTCAGAGTTCGTGGCAGGAGAAAATCAGCAGCGAGGCGATCACCTCGCTGCTGGATGAGGTGGCCAAAGGATGCGAGCGGGCTAAGCACCACAATAGAAATTGTTTGCATTGGTAATGATAATTTCAGCAGCCGTTCCAACAAGACGATACTGTAATACTGGTCGGCATCAACATCAACTTCATCATCGGCATGGTCGTCGTCATCATCACATCCCGATCCTGAAAGCCGTCCTCATCGCAACTTTCATCTTCCTGCTTTTGCTCACCCTCACACGTGCCGCCGGAGAGGGATGGGCTGAAGGCAAATCCTCTTGAAGTCGTTTGAGCACAAATGCCAAGGGAAGTCACAGCCGATTCGGTTTATTTTCCGTGTGCCTCCTTGCACAACCTGTTTCCAACAAATCAGACCGTCTTATACAACAGCTACGGTATTTTGCTAGGAGGTTAAGGTTCCTGGGACCGTGCTCGAGAGCCTCACGCCTCAGCGGATCAAAGCCTATTGCCAAGGCTGGAACCCGTCGGAATGTAGCACAATGAGTTCTGAGCACCCCGCTTGCCTCGTATGGGGGGTGTGCTGGTCTGAATGTAGTTGTCTCCCAGTCATAGGCAGCACAAGGTGGGTGGAGGATGGCTTGGGATGTGTTGACCGTCATCTTCGGGTTCTCTCAGTCCCAGACCCTACAGAGCATCTTTGTCTTCAACTCAGAGCATTCTGCCAATTGCGAGTAGCTTCCAGGGAAGCTAAGTCTCAGAAGTTTTCTAAAACGGGGATGCTCAGCTCGCTATCGCAAGACTCACCAGGATCAAACACTCAAGTCCTCAACGCCTGAGACCTCGAAGCCCCACCGAAGCCCACACGCTCATGAAACCCTTAATCCCGGAAGAGCTTGTTTCATAAAGGACACATGCTTCGCAACACCACCGCTTCTCACCCGCCCCAGCCTGCTACGATGTGATGCTCAACGCTGCTGTCCTAAGAGCCCGGGATGGCGTTCTGCCCCTGCTATGTTGTAGTAGTTCTCCCTCCGCGCAGGAGCGCAGCCGGAGTCCGAGTTCGTCGTCAGACTTTCCTTGCAGGGCTTTCGAGGCTCCAGGCAGTAGGCTTTTGCCCAGCCGGCTGCATGGCTGTGCCCTCTGAAAGCCTGTGGCAGGCCAAGAAAGCTCGATCTGGCAGTATGTAAGCGGGGATTCCGGCTTCAGCACTGTCTGGCCGTTTAGGTTTTTTGGAACAGGCTTAACTATACTCCGGCTGATAAGTGAGCCAGCAACTTGATTCTTCTAGTCGTTCGCACCTCCACACCGGCCGTTTTGGCTGTTGAGGCACTGTGAGACTCTTGAGTATGCTTGGGCTTACATTTTCTCCGGCTTGTACGGGAGTCACGAGTTGCCTTCCATACATCCTCGGCTTTTATGGAGCCTTCATAGGCTTCACTCTCTCGTGTCTCTCTGACTCGACCTTCTGGTACAGCCGTTTCTCTTTTCTGTTTTTCCGAGTCCTTCGGCCTTCTCCTCGTACTCGGTTGGCTTCGGAAGTCACCTCTGTTTCCCATGGCCTCGAAGATGTCCTATGCGGAGGGTAAATTGCTCATGCCACGGCCGCTGCTAGCACCTTAGACCTTAAAGTTAGACTGTCAGACTCCTGTGAGGAAGTCAAGTGGCTTGTGTCGGATATCTTCAATGCGTCAGTCATACTGTGCTGCACTTGCTTCCCTGCGTTGTGTCGCAAAGCTCCCTGCCCCCATGATGCTCATGATGCCTCGACCGCACTGCCCCTTCATCTGCCTGGACTCTCTCGTTCTCGTTCGCTGTCTGCTCTTGTACAACAAAGACGACGAGGATCACAACTGCCACTACCAACACCTACTAGACTAGCAAAACTTCTCATGTCGATGGCAAAAGAAGATGCCTTGGAAGGCCGGTCTGCTTGGGTTCAAACAAACACCTCCCTTCACAGCCAGTTGCACGTTCTTCAGACCCAACTCCAGCGCCATTTCCCAGGTGTATCGAGATCGACGGCTTTCTCGATTGGCTCGCGAAGAAGGAGCCGAAAGGCGCTGGAAGCGGCCTCGTGATTCGAAATGTAGCTGCTGTTCCTACCATTCCTGCCGGCACGTCTACTACGACGACGACGGTGACGAGACGACTGCTACTCTTTCTCCTGTTGCCGGAGCTGCTGCTCGTGCTGGTGGTGGTGGTGGTGCTGCTGCCGTTGCTGCCACTAAGGTCTGAGCATCAGAAATACTAGCATGTCTGCTGAAGCGACGATGAGGACGACAACGACATCGACGAATACTCTTTCATACTGCTGACATCGAAGTTCGTGTTGCTCAGAAGGTATCTCAACTTTGACTGCTGCAGCTGCAAGAAGCTAACCCGTGCCCCTGTCAGATAGCAGCTACTTCGCGGGGGTCTCGGGTAGCCGGGCACCTCAGAAAATTGCATTGTGGGCGTGGCGTCTTTACGTGAGGCCTCAAGGCAAAGCTTTTCGCATTGGGGTGTAAAGCCAAAATTGTACAGGTCACAGTGGAGGAGCAAATGTTTGTACAACCGAGACCACCAAGGGCTAGATGGAGCCTGCAAAATCTCAGGACTCGTTGTAGATCGCAGAAGCACCATCATGCCCATGAGCATGGAGACCCCACACACCATGTACCATCTTGCTTTTGCCAAGCCGAGGTTTCCCCCGAGTAAACCAGCTCTCCGCTCCGGCGGAAGCCCGGTTTGGCGGCAGCATCGAGGTGGCCGAGCAACCTGGGATTCATGTGACCACGGCTGCTGAGTGTTTTTCGGGTTTAGCTCAAGCTGAAAAGGCTCATGAGCTGAGGTTCCAGACGTCTTCAGTTTTGGGATCATAATGTTTTCCCTACCCTGTCCTGCAGCGCTCGTTGCCAGGACTTCCGAGTGCAATTCAAGGATGATGCTGTGGCGCTGGACTCCTTGCGGGGCGGTCTGCGGGGCATTCCGGGCACGACTTCCGTGCACTCAGCTTGCGGGTTGTTAGAAGCCCATGATCGTGACTTTGGAGCAGCACGAATTCGAATCTTCCGTGGGCCACATGAGCGTTAGTTCTATCCTGAAAATCAGAGACCGCCGAAGCATGGGCAGGAGAGGCTGCAGAACAGTGTCAAGGTCTGCAAAATGTGTGGAAAGCCCTGCACGCCGGCAGCAGTTTCAAACAGATACTCTGGGTCTCAGAAGACTTGAGCCCTCGAACCTGGACCCTTCAGGCCACCAGAGCTTCCAGTCGAAGGGTTGCTCCTACCAGAGTTGGTACATGAACGGGACCTCATTATTCAACAACCCTCATATCGAAGCCCGCGATCTCGCCGAGCTCACGAAAGAAAGGCCGCGAACCGGAAGCAGCCTCGACCCTCCAGATCAGGGCTTGCTATGTCTCGTGAAATGGAGCTTTCTGAAACTGCTACTCTTCGAGTGCCCCATAGACGCCATAGACTCCCATAGATCCTAGAGCTGCATGCACAAGCGCTACAGTTTTGCTTATAGAAGCCCAGAAGCACTGTTGGGCAGCGTGATGCAGGCTTGAAAATCTCACGAGTTTTATGCATACCTGTCCTTACTAAACAGACAAAGCATCCCTCCATCTCTGCCAAGGTGCCTTCACGCTGTCTAGTCTCCTGGAAGCATGCAGCCCTTGTCGTTTTTCGCGCAGGGTGCGATCCAAAATAATAAGCTGAAGTTCTGCAATGGGTGATGCCTGTCCAGAAAGCGTTTCGGCGATACAGTTGTCGGGCAAATGCCGTGTATGGACAATTTGCGAATGTGCCATTCACGCATTAAACTGCATGCACAAGCTCCACCAGTTCTGCATGTCATTCGACCCATTTACTCGTTTCTCATGGCTCCGCTTCGGCTTGGCTGCTACCGAAAGTTCGATACGATTGCAGGATCCAACAGAAAGTCCCTTTGCAAGGCTTCTGTCCGTTATTAAACCATCTGACAGAAGTTCATGACGGTCCGAAGATCGGCCGACGAATCGAAAACGCAACTCCGAGCCAACCCTACACACCCTCCAGTTTGGCACCCGTCTGCATGAAGGTTGCAATGCCTGCGGTGCGAGTCTGAAGGACATTGGTTCAGGGTTCAGGGTCGAGGGTCGAGGGGTCTCAATGCTTCGACAGCCGGTCCGTGATTTGTGGTATTGACACAGCAGCCTGTGAAAGTAGGAACATGCACATTTACATGCACGCCGGCTGTGCCCTGGGTTCGAGTTGGCATCTCAATCTTCGTGGCTGGATCTGCGCAGGGGAGAACGCCCGACCCAATTAGTGATGCGACGCCAGCTCAGAGCCCTCCAAGCGGAAGCCCTTACAACCTACACCTGTAACCTGAGCGGCCAGAACACACGGGATTCCAACACCAGCCGAGCACTGCATGCCAGGATGTACAGCGGTCTTTCAGTGACAACATCTTCATGGGCTTCATCTATGGTATTGCAAAGGCAGTCCGAGATTCCTCTGCTTTTGGAGCCAGGATTCCATGGGGTTCTGCATCATCTTGCCGTGGAAGACAGCTTGTCCACAGCTCTGCCCTCCAAGAATCCTTCCGAGAACCCGGTCGCTCGCGTAGCTATGTTGGCCTCACCGCCCTGCACTGCGAAGGGCAAGTTCCCTTACAAAATCTCCATGCGTGCCGGGCCCCCAGCTTTCCAAGGCCTTCCACGGGATGGCCATAGTCCCGATGACCGTAACTTCTGTTGGGATGCAAGAGGACCTGAGACTGCTTTGGTACGCTTTGAGGGAAGAATGGTTGGAGGCCTGCGTTCGATTTGCTTGTTTTTACACCAGCCGCTCAGCCTATTCCGGCGTGAGTCCGAGTCTAGGGGCTTGTGCTGGTGGAGACCTTTCCGCTGGTTGTACCCAAGCCGAGCAGGGGATGCAAAAGCTGCCTCGTAGAGAGGGGGCGAATTTGCGTTAGTAACCCTTGTAGAACCGTGGGGTTCATCCGTAGATTTTGACATTGCCAAATCGAGATCACTAGGGGGCCCATGTGTGTATGGCCCAACTCTGAACGGGCCGAAACGTCGCATGACAGGTGCGGGGTAGCGCCCGCAAAGCCAGGCCGTAGTGATCTTGGTCTTGATCACTACAGGTTCATAGGAAGTGTAGCATCATGACGAAAACGGTAGGCTGTCGCACTGATGAGAAGATGCATCTTCATGGGGTCAACAATCCACAAGCGGCCCTGCAACCGTAAACCCTAGAGAGCCCCAAAGCCTTGAAGCGCGAGAGACCTGAAACCCTGAAGCTCGAAACCCCTGCACCCTGAAGCTGAATCCCAAAAGTCCCGCTTGCACTGAAGCTTTTACTTGAAAGCCACCGAATCACTCAGCCCGGCCCAGGCCCAGACACCGGACTTTCTCTGCTTCGATGACCCGCTGCAGTGCTCGTCGTGCCATCTCAATGCAGCTCTGGTCCTGTTTGTCCCGTCAGCACTCAGCAGTGTCATTCGTTTATGTGTCCTGTACGTGGCCACGTGCTGAACCTTCTGTTTGGTGGCTGTTTTCGCCTTGCGGCTACGGGCTCTCAGCGATTTGGCAGATTGCATGTTGCTTTCGTGATGCAGTCATCAGGGACCAATGGGCTTTCAAGCTCTGGGGTCTTGCTGGTTTCGTGAAATGTGGGGCGGAGTCTCTGGGTTGCTTCATTGGGTTTCAAGATTTTTTGTGGGTATCGTTCATGGCGACCACCGCTAGTCGTTCTTTTCCCAGTGGCATCACATGGCAGTAAAACTCTTCGAGACCCTATTCCATGATTCCATGTTTACGAGTGTTGAGGCTCCCCTGATTTGTGGGAGGTGCACTTTTCCGCATGCAACATCCGAACACGATGCCAGGCCATACCAACCTCCGTCTACTGTTGCGACATGCGGTGCCCCGGCCCGGCTGCACCTTGTGACATGAGCGTGCAGTGGTATTGATGTTCCGCTGTTGGTGATGGAATTGAGGCTTGCCTGAGGTTGCGACATGTTGTGACGCTTCGATCTCAGGCCGGCTTGGCTTTGAAGCTGCATTCGGAAAAACAAGCTGCTTCCAACAGACCTAAACTTCGAGAGCGACGTCGAGGAAGCACCCGCGCCGTGAGAGATGCTCTTCAAGTGCATGGGAGGTACCTCTTCACTGACCCATCACGAGGCAAAGAGCTCCGTGTGAACACTACGATGGGAGTAGGTGATGGGACACTTTGCAAAAGGCCGATATTGAAGTCTTGCCTGGCAATGCCGGAGACAGACTAGAAGCCATTCGCTTCCTCGGTTCTGCGAGGTCTTGCGCTCATCTTAGATCTGCGGCGCATCGCTGCCGAGGCGGCATTGGAACAGCAGCTCGGCAGGAGGGGCACTCTCGACATTTCGGGAGTAGGATAGGCTTCGGTTAGATTCGGTTAGATGAACGTAGTGTTATCGGGTAAGCTTGTATTCGGATGGATTGAAGCCTGGTGGACGGCAGTTCGCTTCAAACTTGCAGCATGTGGAATCTTTGGTACCCTGTTTGGCAGCAGGCAAGAACCTTATTCTGCAAGATGCATCACATTCCCCTGGTGTTGGGATCCGCGGCCTGCAGAACGGCTGCAGAGATTTCTGATATGCCTTAGATGCCAGTTGAAGCGTCCATACATCTGTGTACAATAGAGCTTCCGCACAGCATCCTCCGTTGCCCCCGCTGCGAGACAGCCCAGGTATTGGAAAGACGAGGCTCGCGTCTCCGCTCGGCTCCAGAGCATTTAAGCTCTGATTCATTTTTGCTGGGCGCACCGCCCTCGAGTCCCTCCCCGAAGACCCGTAGATCGGGTGAACCCGTTCACGGCCGAAGACTTCAGGGATTTCGTGCTCTTGCGGTGTTGTTTTTAAGGCCTGAATATGCAAGCCATGTAGGCACCTGTCTATGCACACACGTGTGTGGATAATGCAAGATAATGTAGGTATCTCTCTTTGACTGTTACCTGCATGTCTGCGCTTCTGTATGAAGCAGTCTATGCGGTGCCCTTAAGCTTTCGTCATCGCAGAAACTCTGATCCCGCAAACCCAAGCCCTGGAGGCTTTAGGGATCCTCAAAGCTGGGTGTTGCAGGCCTACAGGGAGAAGGTCTGGAATGGACATCCCAGGCCTGGTTTAGGGTTGGAGCTCCTTGAGGTTTAGGGCTTGGGGTGTTTAGGTGTAGGAGTTTAGGACTTTCGGAGTCTTTTTTAGGCAGGTTTTCAGGGTTGGTGGACCCAAAGGAAGTTGACGTCAACCAAGGAACAGTTCTGTTTAAAGACCGACTTGACCGGTGGGATCAAGGAACCCTGAAATGGTCGCACAGCCCAATGGCGCAACGTCAAGTACTGGACAGCAGTATGCAGCTTTCCACGAGTTTTCGGATTGATACGGTTCACAGAGTGCTGCGTGGCTGGCGGTAGGGCTGAGTGCTTCTGATTGCCACGGTCGTCGACAGTGGCAGTCGCAGTCGTGGTGGAAGTGGTGGTCAGCACTGGCGACTTGCTAGCTACAGATAACTCCCGAACCTTCGCTGAAAGCAAGCGCATAGTCACCTCTTCAGGCCGGAGAAATGGGAGGATCTGACAGCCGGGCCCTCGGAAGTCTACACGTCAGCTTAAGCGCGGGCTACTGAGTACAAAGCGGAGACAGCCAAGCCAGACAGTTACAGCCTACAGTTCTCCCCGATCCGACCATACACCAAAGAAGGATCACTGTTTCAATCCAAGCTGCCCGAAAAGCATCGAGAAAAGCTGTGAGAAGGACTTTGTGGTCATGGGCTTCAACTTTCCGCCCTCCATGTTCCAGTGCCTCGGGCTGGCAACGGGCTCTTTGCAGGCTTTCTGGTTCTTGTGTGGGGGGTGTTTGGCTGCGGGCTCAGGGACTGCTCCTTCCTACCTGTGCCCACGGCAGCTGACCACTGCCCAAACTTTAGCTACGGGGGTTCGTTCTCAGTGAGCAGCAAGAAGAGGTTCTCATCCCTTTTCGATATACAGAATCGGGGCATAGCGGTGTCCCCTATTTCCTGAAGGCAGCGGTTTGAGCCCTTCCGTAATATTGTAAGACAACCACGTTCGTCTCGTCTCCGTGAGACTTGCGGTCCGAAAGCCGAAGCCTATGGCCTGCCTTTGAGGCTACACCTTCAGTTCATCCATCTGCCGCTGCTGCCCTTCCACTACAGCCGCTTCATAGGTGAGCTCACGGGCGCTCGAAGCAGTACTGATGATGGCTGGAGCTCTTTCATTTCTGTTTCAGCGGGTGCTGGAGGGTTGGTCTGGGGTTCATTGTACGTTTATGAGCGACGGAAGGCATTGGAGCTTGTCAGTACGAATGATGCCAACCGCGTTTCAGGCCTGGCATAGTAAGACTGCCAGATGCATGCTACTTGGTATCCCGTTTCCAGACATCGAACTCTCATAGAACCACATTGCAATCATTGCCCAGCCAAGTCTTCACAGCCTATAAATCCTGATGCTCTCCTTCTTTAGCTTCTTAGCCGAAAATCCACCCTGTAATGTTTGAAGACATTCGGGTTCGATATCCTGTCACAACAATGTAGGAAAGCCCTGGAACTGACAGCACTGCGTTGGCTTGAAACTTGCTGCAGATGGCGAGCACTTCACCTATCGCCGTCACTTGGCAAAGCTTCAGCGCCCTAGTTCGGTCACTGTACAATTGTCTTGAATGTGCGGTGTTACAGTGGGCTGCATAGACATCATGCCTGTGCTTTGAAGTCTCTGGATGTATGATGAGCAATGGATCGTGGGGGGGGTGGGTCATGGAGTTCCTCACAGGCTCACAGCTCCCACTAACACAAAGCAGTATTCATGGCAGCATGTGTCATGACAGCCTGCGGCAATTTAGGCTAGGGGATTTGCCGTCAAGTGTTTCATTACCGGAGAGAGCTACTGACAACCGAACATGCCGGACGTATTCTGGCTGCCTGCTATCTATTCTGAATCTACACTTCGTGTTGTCCAGGGGGGTGAGCCCAGTAATGGCGCATAGCAGAGAGCGTATGCGCCTACTCGCTTTGGCCGTTTGGTATTCTGGGTCGAACTTTGGAGTTTAGCTGAGTCGAAAAGGAACTCCACGTTGGTCTTTCAAGGAATGGCCATACAGTGTTCCAGCTTATGTGATACCTGAATGGTGCCTAAATGGTTTGTGGTCAAAGTTAGGACATGGGTCACACAGCGGAAGCTTGTGCTTCACTCCTTGTTCAGAGTTCGGCAGAGGCTTCTTCCCCCTGGAGTACATGCAGCAGGTTTGCCCGCGCGTGTGGTCAAGATGTATGCAAAACTCAGCATCTGTTACGGCATAGCGCAAAGATCGTGACAGAGGGGCAGTACACGGAAAATCTTCTGCACACGGTCTCGATGCTGGCAAACCCTGTGCACGCATAACCAAATATTCAGGACGTTTGCCACAGGTTTCCTTCAAGTTGTGTGGATGGAGGACATCGGAAGGATTCGGGTTGCAGAAGTCTCCTTGGAACGAGCCACGCATGTTCTTCATGTGCTACTCGTTTGGCAAATCACCTAAACTCCGATATGACGAGCAGCCCGAAAGCTGTACAACTGTTGAGACGGGTATGACCGTGTCATGGTGAACAGAGCACAAGGATCCCTGAGGCCTAAGTCTGCGTGTGGTTACAGTGATTGCGGCCAGCTGTGGATAGCTTCTCGACTCGAGATCCGCGTTGGGCGCATTGCTCGAAGTGACAGGCCCTTGCCCGCGGCGATGCCGTGAAGATGGCGATCGCCAGCAGCGGCCTTGGGTCTTCGCCGACTTCGCCTTTAGGGTTTGGGTTTATCCGGGGGACCGTTTTGCGTGGATCCCAAATCTGCCAATCCTCAAATCGCGATATCCCAAAACCCTGTGCAAAGGTGACACAGACATCGGCGACGTCATCGACAAGGTGAAAGCTGCCGGAGCGCAGCCCTCAGATAAGCGTTTTAGTCAAGTGGCGCCCGAACCCATTGGCTTGGTACCTGCACCGAGGAAAGTATATTCCGTAAGCTCACAGGATCCTTGTCTGGGTGTTTGGGGATGAAGGGGCAGCCTCCAGACAACTTCGGTGCTGTCGTGTTTGTGGCGTAGGATTCAATCATGAGATCGGGGCTGAGGTTTCACCCTCTTTCAATCGATTCGATCGACCCTCTCTCTAGCCTAAATCCGCACACGAGGAGACTTTCGTGTTATCTACCGGGATCTACGATGTAGGGTTATCGAATACAAGGTTTGGGCTTCCAGGGGATTTCGAGGTTTGTCACGGGCCATGTCTCTCAGGTCGACTATGATGTCGTCTACGCGGTCCAGCCCCCGGGAAAGTGGGACTTGATGCTCATCCCTCGCCCATCCCTGGATGCCCACAGCCCCGGAAAACAAGTGCCACGGGGACTGTTACCCTCCTTATCCTATCTTATCCTTTTGTTAGCGCTCCAAAGCCACGGGCATCATGGAAGGTCTTGCCTCCAGACAGAAGGATTTCGGGGTGTCGAAGCAAGGGAAGCTCCTCAGGATTTGGGAAAGCCTGGTGATCGTAGCAGCAGCACCTGGAAGCATATTCCGTGGGTCCTCTGTCATGCACCTGTGAGCCCCCAAAGAGCGTGAGGCGTGTATGGAGCGAGCCCATGCATCTTGGCTTTTGCAGAGGAATTGCCTATGGCCCCTGAAAGCCGCGAAGCTGCTGTACTTTCTGTTTGTCTTCATTGTGTATTCTTCTTGATGTGACCGTCGGTCCTGGTGTCGTTAATGCTGTTGTACTGTTTTCGACCTCCTCTTGTTCTTGTTCTTGCTCTTCTTGTTGTTGTTGCTGCTCCAGCTCGGGCGTCGGAAAGGTGAACATCGCCACCATGCCCCTTATGTATGCGTGCTCGGATTTGTACGGAGTCTACAGGTGCGACAATTCTTGAGCTGCACACCAACACCTTCTTCCCCTCTTAGCCACCATCGCCACTGCTGTCATCGTCGTGAATCTTTTTTTTCTGTGGCTGCGACACTCGCGAAGTATTGCTGCAGGACCTTTCCTGTCCTGTGGCAAACTGGGTAATCTTCCCAAGGTTTTTTGGATAGCTCTGATAGGCACGAGTGTTTGCCTTGTTCTTCTCGGGTATAGTCCGAAGCTTAAATGCAGGACTTGTTCCTGGCAGAAGTCTAAGGCGATGCAGCGGAAGTTTGCTCCGTGGAAAGCGGTCTCTCGGCTCTCCACCGGATATCTGTGGGTTTGCCTGTCAGGCTTGGATGTTGTTTGCCGGTGTTGTCGGTGGGCAGCTACCCGCCCCAAAACGGCAGAAGTATGTTGTTCGAAGAAGCAGCCGTGACGGGTCTTGAGAAGGCTTCACATCGGAGCCGGTATAGGGGTCAATATTATGTGTGCCTCCGTTCACACCTGTGCTCTCTTTTGTACAGAACGTGCCAAGCCCTTAATCGTTTTTAGAAGACAGAAGACGAAACTCTTGGTGATCACCCAGACTTGGGACCCTCAAGCCTCCTTGGACCCCTCCCTTGGAGATCGAGGCCGACTTCCGCTACCGGGTCTCCAAAGAAAGCATCGCTGAACTCTCCGGCGCGGAGCGCCGGGACCTGGACCCCAAGGAGGCTTTGCTGTCGGGTTCATTGGGCTCCTTGGGTTTGTGCGTTTTTGTGGGGCAGAGTCCATTGGGTTTGGGTGGTGATGAAGGGCTTTGAATATTGAAGGGTCGGGGATTTGTGGTTTCGACTTTTGTTGTTGGTCGCAGTGGCATGTTGCGAGTCAGCTGCATCGCATCATCTTGGACTCTGAACCTTGACTCCGACAATAAAGTGACCTCACATCCTGGCTTGGCCTCCGCAGGTCCAGAAGAGCGATGCTGTTGCCACTTGGTTGGCAGGATCAAGACTTCGGCTATCGAAGACGGCAGAGGCATTGCTACCGTTGCCATAGAGTAGTACAGTATGTGGCATATGCATAATATATTGAAGGTGTTGTTATTTGAAAGGGTACGAAGGCACCAACAAGAGAACAGAGTATCCGAAGGCATCACGGTGTGCTCTCATGAGAGCCTGACAGGTCTATCCTTTGCTGTGCCTTTGTCTCGCTTTTTCTTCTTGTACCTTACTGGTCAAGCTTGTCATTCATGCTGGCTGTTGAAGAGACTCGCAACGTGTTATTCGTCGATGGATCTGGTCGTTTTTTTGCTACAGCACCCATGGTTCATTTGTACGCATTGTTCCTGATGCCCTGCATATTATCTAAGTTTGATAGTTGCTTTAACCAGAACTTTGTGATGCTACCCTTTGTGTCTCTTGTTCTTGTTGTTGTTGTTGT
>CAJNDV010021824.1:37479-49129 GCA_905221635.1 Symbiodinium sp. CCMP2456
CTGCTGCTGCTGCTCCTGCTGCTCCCCCGACGACTGCTGCCATGCGACCGTGCTTATCAATGGCAGTGCTTTTGTGCTACTGCTCATCGTGGCGAGTTGTATATTTAGAGCGAAAGAACCTCCATGCGAGGTGGTTGATGACAGCCCTCATGCCTTTTGCAGTGTTCACAGCCATTCTTATGATGTTGGTGGCGACACTGCTGTCAATTGAGCCTAAAGACAGCAGCAATATGATTCTGTTTCGACAGGATCATGTTCTTCATCGCCACTTAAGTTTCTCTTTTGAGGGACACCTCAGCCTCCCACGTCCAAGCCCATAGGCTGGCGTTTCCGCGCCCCACCAAGGCACTGCAGAACTACGGGCGACCCTACGACGAGAATGGGAAGCCCACGGGTGCCTGAGTTTTATTCGGACTTGTGATGTCGGGACTGGCCTTTTCTCAGGGCTTCCGCGGCTGAAGTTTCTTGCTCGGTCCTTTTTGTGCTATGGCATATTTGGGCTAATATTCGGGTCGAGAGTCAAGAGTTTGTGTCTTGGGATACTCGTGCTGGGTTGCACCCTGATGCGGGCATCACTGTGATTTACGTGTCAGTGCAACACCAAAGCAGAGTTGGCTTCCTCTGGGTGGTGATGCAAGTCACACGGACGTATGTGAGGTGGGCATCACAGCACCTCCAAACAGAACCTACCTACGGAGTGTCGCATTTGCTGTATCAGCCTAATTCTGCTGTAGATCGTAACAGACCGTAAGGTATCGGTTTTGATCAAGCACGTTTTGATTTTCGAAAGAAGCAAGACCCCAAGGTCCAAACCCGACTCCCAACCCGACCCTTCAATCCTAAACCCGACACCCTCGAGCCCCACATCCTGAGAATTCGCCAAATCCGAGATCCAGCGCGCTCAAGCACACAACAGAGGAAAAGACAAAATGCCTCGGCCTCTTTCCTTGCCGAGGCACGTACTACAAGTACGCCAAGGCAGAGCTGAAAGGGCTTCGGATGGTGCAGGGCTCTGGGGTGTAAAGCATTGGACAGCTTCTCTTTGTGGAAGATGGTCTTGGGTTCACTTGCAACTGTGACCACAGCTGTGGACATGCTCCAACCCTGAACACATAGGGACCAGATCGGCGTCTGGAAGCAAGGGAGGACGTGCAGAGTTCTGCAAAGCACAACGAGTCACTACGATACACGCATGCCACCGGCCACTGCCACAGGCCACTCTTCCGAGGCCCTTCGACCCCAACAGCCAACGACCCCATCGAAGCTCCTAAAGTTTCCGTCCGAACTCCTAAACTCTCTTTTTTCCGACCTCCTTGGAAATTAGAGGAGGCTTGTTCTAGATGCTAGATGCGGCACTCCGTTTCTATTGTTGTGTGTTTTGCTCGGACAGAGTCTTGACATGCAAAGCCGTGATTGAACTTTACTCGACTAACTATCGTTGTTTTTGCTGCGACTATCACCATCGTCACAAGAAGTTGCATCCCAGAGCATCATCGTCGCCGTGAGTTTTATCATGAACAGGCGTTATCCCTACTGCTTGAGTTGAATCTGTCCGGCCGGCCTCTTCCGCGAGGATCCGAAGGAGGTCGCATCCTTTGCGCCCAACTGAGCATGTGCCGAGACTGTCTACTGGGATCCTGTGAAGATGTCAGGGGGTTGTCTACCTGCGGGTTTGCTTCCAGGCGTGCAAAGTAGTTCGATAGCTCTTTTTGAAGACAACCTGCAGACTTTTCGAGTGTTTTCGAACCCCAGCAGGAAGGGCCCCCGCTTGATCCGGAGTAGATAGCATCAGGACGTGCCCGAGGATGGCCAAAGAGTTCATGCACTGTCCAGACCCGGAATTGATACCACATGCATGTTGCCACGAACACAGGTGTGCAAGGTGTATGTACGTGTATCTAGTATGTCCGCAGGTCGGCATGCCTGCATGTCTGCATGTATGTATGCATGTATGCATGGATGGATGTATGGGTACGTATGGATGGATGTATGCATGGATGTGTGTATGTTTGCATGCCGGCTGCAGGCTGATGTTTCTGCACCTAAACATGCAGAAATGTATGTGCGGTGCATCTACATAGGTATACAGTGTACACGTCCAAGAAAGCATGCTCAAGTATCCACCTGTACGTGTCTTTGTATAGGTATGTTAAAGGTGTTAGCGCAGTTTTGAGGTGCTGATAGCAATTGTTTACGCATGTTTACCTATGCATACAGCAGGCATACGTTCATCCACATGCAGCTGCTCATGTTTCCTTGTGAATATTGGAGGACCGTGTGCGAATTCTCGCTTCCTCAGAGTTCCTTAGGCTCCAAGCCGTGAGGATGATCATCGCTGTCATGCTGTCTTTTTTTTTGCTGTTTTCGCGATTTTCAGGATGCCTCATGCCCACGCAGATGTTGAGATCGTTGTTACTTATGGTCTTGCTGGTGATCTTGGTTGTGATTTGCTTCATGACCGTGGCCGTGGTGGTGCCTCAGTAGTTTCCGTGGTGTTGGTCGCCATTGATGTCGTCATGGTCGTCGTCGGTTCTTGTATTCGGCGTCGTCGTGGTCGTGGCTATAGTTGCGCCGTCGCCATCGTCGTCGTCGCTGTTCTTGCGGCTGCTGTTATCGGCCATGTTGAAGCCATTGTTGCTATGCTGATTGTTGTTGCTGCCGTTTTCGCTGCAGTTGTTCTCAGTACCACTGCTCCTGCTTCTGCTACTGCCAATGCTGCTGCTGCCAATGCTGCCAATATCTGCTACATGTAATGCTAACGTTGCACATGTCATCGCTGCTGCTATATTTACGGGCATTTGCCAGCAACATGATTGTGTGATTGTGGCTTGCGACTTGGCTGCCGACGTATGCGTGTTGAATGTCGTTGTCGCTCGCACTGTGCAGGTCCGTGGCTAACAGGGTTTAGTTTCGGCCTTGTCGCCAGTGTTCCACCTGCAGGCTGAAACAGTTTTCCCTGTCCTACACTTGCTACTGCAGTTTCTTCTGCGATGAACCACATGATAGCTATTGGGCTGCCAGACTGCGTTCGCTGTTTCCTTTTTCCTACTTTTTCTCAAGTTACGACGCCGTGTCTCATTCCTGCACTTTCTGCAGAAGCTTATTGCATGCATGGTTCATGTGATTCACGAGAACTACTGCTCTGGCTGTTCTGTCACTGTTTCTTCTGCTACGGCTTTGCTACTCGATGTGACTCGTACGACTGTGACTGTTATTACTTATACAGCCGGGAAGCCGCCATTGTGATGCATGCTGCATCCTTTCACCTCTCGCTGAACCTGGGGCTTCTCAAGCTCAGTCCCTCATGCCAGACTTTCTTGTTTGTGGTCGCAATACTGCTGCGACGACTACTACTACGACGAGGATTATTCCTCTTACGGCGCCCTAATTCAATCTTTTATGTCTCAGCCCACAGAGTATCCGTCGGCGCAAAGACTGCGTTGGGCGGTTCCGCGTAGGCCTTGATGGGGCCTCTCGTTGAGGTGCATGGGAACATTTGGGTTCTGAAGCTTTAACCAAAGAGGTGCCCCAATCAAGACTTTTGCTCGGTTTGGCAGCCTCTCAATACTGTGCCGAAGTGCGCCACTCATTAGACTCTGCTTTGGGGTTGTAGCTGCTGTCTGCACATCGTAAATGTCTCAGTCAGCAGGCCTGGTGTCGCTTTGTCTTGGGAGAGTCATGAAGAGAACCTGATGCATGAATGTCACTGCTCTTCTTCTTTGCTGTTGATGCTCCTCATGCGGTCATGATGGTCACTGACTGGTGCATGCTGATTCCGTGTTCAGATTCTTTTTGTTCCTCGCAGTGTTTTTTGCCTTCATGTTTATCCTATCGGTCCAGTGCTCCTGTAGAAGCTAAATATCCAGTTTCTCAGATTCCAAAATTATGCCACTCAGAATACTTGTAGTGAAGAGCGATGAAAGTCGTGCGTGATAGCTTAGCAGTGTTGGCGCAGCAAAGGTGTGTGCGGGCACGTTGTTTCGCGTTTAAGTACGTATGCGTGGGAAGATTTTGTTGGGCACTCTTCATATACACCTTTTGATCGTGCGTCATGCCGCGGCGGCACATCGGCTCAGCTGTGGTAAATCAGCAGAACAAGCTGGAGGGCAGCGGTATTTAAGCCCTGGCCAGATCCAAGACGCGTGGGATGCAGTCATGACCGCCGAGACAGCACTGGTATTCTGCTATGATGCATGTCGTGCAGGAAGGAGAAGCTCGGTTCTTTTCGATTTCGATTCAAGAGTGGATTGTTTGAGCTGTGTTGGAGTTTCTTCCGACTGGACTGTGATGTCCTACCATAGCCAGAGGGCTCCTCGTTGTACCTTGTGGTGTTGCAGTCTGGGGGCTCTTTAGGCAGGCGCGGCCGGTACCTCTGCTCTCCAATCGTTAAACTCGTCAGATCTTTCGGAAACCCAAGGGGTCTCCAGCTCTGGAGCCTGAGAGGCTCCAGGTGCGTCCCCTGAACGGCTCTGTTTCCCGTTGGGAACGGAAAGCCTGTACCTTTAGCGCCGCCGAGCTTGGGCACGGCCGCGAAACTGCCGAAGGGCCGTGCCTAAACTTTGTGAGTTCTCGAGTGGCAACTGGCCTGGGGCATGAACGTCTTGTATGCACAAGCCCGACAGTCTACTCCCTTGCTGAACTGGCAAGGAGCCACAAGACACGATTGTCCTGTGGAGCTGTGTCTGCAGAGGTTCAGCCCCACGACAGAACAGAGTGAATTTAATTACTGCATGGACAGATGCGTGAGCTGAGTTGCAAGACCCGGATGACGTGGCAAACTAGCTTTGGATCGCAGTTCGCACCAATGCCGGAACCAGAGTAGCTGACAATTGCACCCAGCTGAGAACTCCATATTCAGCTAATTTAACGGCATCGTTTGTTGCCTTTCCGCAACCGTTGCTGCTGGTACCTCTTGTGCTTACGGTCCACGGCTAGTGATATAGCCGCTGTCGATGTTTCTACCAGTACAGTTAGTCTTGCCACTAGCAAGAGTGGCAATAGCAAGAGTCGCAATAGTTCTCGCCCTCGTCATCGTTGTCGTCGGTTTCGTTCGTAGTGGCGGTGGTGCTCGTCGTTGTCGTCGGAGTCGTAGCCGTCGTCGACGTGATAGTCGATGTGGTAGTCGTAGTCGTAGTCGTAGTAGTAGTAGAAGTAGTAGTAGCAGTAGTAGTCGTCGTGGCAGTCGTAGTAGTTGTCGTACTAGGAGTCGTCGTTGTCGTAGTAGTAGTAGTAGTAGTAGTAGGAGTAGTAGTAGAAGAAGAAGAAGTAGTAGTAGTAGTAGTAGTAGTAGTAGCAGTAGTAGTAGTAGGGGTAGTGGTCGTGGTGGTGATGGTCGTAGTAGTACTACTACTAAAAAGTAGAAGTAGAAGTTGCCGCAGTGGTAGAAGTAGCAGTTGTAGTGGTGGTAGTAGTTGTGGTAGTAGTAGCAGTAGTAGCAGTAATGGTAGTGGTGGTGGTGGTGGTGGTGGTGGTGGTGGTAGAAGTAGTAGTGGCGTAGTGGTAGTAGCAGCAGCAGGGACAAGGAGCCTTAGAATAGAAGGAATCCATACATGTAAGCTTGGAACTACAAGCCAGAACCACCATCCTGGCACGAAGCGTTCCTGGCGTTTGCAGCAGCTCATGCCGGTCCGGTCATGCCGGTCCGGTCAACAAGAGGACCGAAGAGTGCGCCCCGCTCAGGCTGCCAAGAGTGCAGGGGCGTCGGATCCCGTGGTGCCCTTTTTAAGGGGCTTCAGAGAAGGGTTTTGGGGTTTGCTGAAGCGTTATTGTCATACGGGACCCCCAGGAATATTACTAGTGATTCAGGCTTCTACCTTACACCCTCCTGCGGGCCTAGGGCACGAGCGAGTAGAAGGTACCACAGTTGTGAGCATACGTATCTATGTCAACACTGTAACTGCACGAAAGGCCTAACATCCCAGTTGGACATGTTCAGTCATGAAGGGGTGAGAGAGTTTAAAGTCTTATTGTTTTTGGGGTTCAATCTCAAGATGTTGCCCAGGACGGTGGGACCACAGAATAGACATGTAGGGGCCGCGGACATCGTCGGAACATCCGACGAGATCTTGGAAGAGGATCTTCTAAGGGGCTGATGGTACAAGCGTTCTAAGCATTTAGGGGTTGAAGGGTTTTAGTTTCTCTGAATAAAGTGTAGCTCACACAGAGATGTGGACAGAGATGCACCAGATGCGCATTGACTTGCAATGGTGACAGTAAGAATAGGTATAGAAGTATGACAGCAAAAAGGAATTCAATGGTGTCGAGGACGGTGAGGACGACGATGCATAATACAATACCATATAACAGTCGAGTGTGACGCGAGGTTTCTTTGGGCTCGTTTCGAGGTTTCCGGTGATGATGGGGTATGCCAGGCCTGATCCGGGGTTCTGGTTAGCGGCTAGTCGTATCGGATGGATTACGGAAGAACCTCACGAGACAGGCCAGATCTGAAGCGTGGAAAGATTGCAAAAAATGCAGTGTGCAATTGTGCAGTGCGCAATGGTTCCTTGCTGATTGTTTCGAGGAGCCCATGTTGGAAAGACCTAACAGTATGTTGAGGACACTTCGAACAAGATATCCCCAAGCATGAGTTGCAAAGTCATCCTTGGAGAGAGCGCGCGATCCAGAGGCTGCTGCAATCTGCTCACACTTGGTGCAACCGAACGCTGACGAACCCAGCTGAAAGCACAAGCAGGCTATGGCATGGGGATTTTTGCAGCAGTTTCCGCTTGTCAAAGGTCGGTGGAAGAGGTGCGGGAGAACCTGGATCGCCTGGAGATTTTGGCATGTGTTTTCGACTCACCCGGCTTTGGGCAGGTATTGATGCCCCACCCCCCCTCCAGCAAGCAGCAGCAAGTTGTGATTTCAAACGGCCGAAGTTCACATCTTCAGTAGCCAGAACGTCAGAAGGAAAGGGTTCCCAAGGCGCCTTACGTTCCGGTGGTGCTGGGCTTCACTCTTGTTTCGGCCGTCGTTCCTACTGCTTCTTGGCCAGGCTCGTTTACAGGCCCCGTCAGTTCAGCAGTTCATTGCTGTTCCGCCCATTCGTACATGCCTTGTTCGTCGCGAGTCTTGGACCAGCGATTTGGCTTCGGCTCCGGTCTCTTCGGCGCCTCCTGACGCCGACCTGCGAGCCTGCAAACCTCAAGCAACGCCAGGATGAGTGGGCACAGGAGATCAACGAGAGCCAGGACAGGCAGAGAGGCAGAGAGAGAGTGCGAACTCAGCGGCCTCCACAAGAAGACCTCCCAATCGTCCATTCACCATCTTATCATGTTATCTTGAAGGTTGTTTGGTATTCTTGTTGTTGCGATACCCATCGTCCCAAGTGTTTCCTCGCTACCAGCAGCACGAACTCTTTCTTCCTATGCATGTTAAGAGTGCAGGAGCTGAATGAGCGGCACTTGGGCCTCTTCGCGCAGCCGGCTTTGTTGATGGCTTTGTTAGGCAGTGTGGGCCAGGGAGATTTCCTATTCCATGCAGTCGTTGGGGAAGTGGGCAAGCTTTTCACGATACAGCGGACAACAGATGATGGCAGTCACTGCAAACGCTTCTTTTTCCGAGCAGCCTGAGAAATACATAGATGCTTTCTCGTACGATCTTTTCCCGAACTCCCGTCATGCTCGTGGCCATGCGTGTCTTGTCTTGCTCAGCTGAGCTCGATACTCAGAATCTCCATCTGATGGACAAATGTCTTTGCAAAAGGTGCAACGTATTGGATAGTCGAAATGAGAGTGCTTTAATTTGTGGTATGGTGAACATCAGGTGTGCGTCTTGACAGCATACGTCCCGGTAAACAAATGTCGTACTAGCAACATTCCACTTGGACTGTTTCTCATTTTCCCGCAAGAGTTTCAAGACGTTTGGAATGCAGACATTATTCAACACAACTTCCACTAGGCCCACAGTGAATTTGATATTGCTGCAGAGGTCGACCCCACCCCCCTTCTGAGTGGTGCTGAGGAAACCTGGGGTTCGAGGACCCAAAAGACTTTGCTCGGCTCGTAGGAAGCCATGCAATGTTTATGTTCCCTTTCGATGTGGCAGGACAGCAAAGAGGCTAAGCATTTCGGCATGACCTCTCGTAGAGCTTTCCACAGGAACCACCTATTAGTGGCTCTGTCTGTCTAGCCCTGCCAGCAGCTGGGAACTCCACACAGGGCTTCGTCATGCCTCCAACTCGCACGGCAGAACGGTCTGCACGCGCGCCAGGTTGTGGATGTCACCCCGCTACGGAAGGACAGCAGTTTATGCACGCAAAGATGCATGCCAGTGTCCAATTCTGCGGACTCATACTGTACATCCGAAGGACATAGCATAAAGAGCAGAGGTCTATTTTTGGACAGCCCACATGTTGCACATCTCGTGAGAGTAAATCTAGTAGAATCCAGCACACTACAAGTGCTTTGATTACGGTCTCGATGTCATCTTTGTCTTCTTTGCGACCGTTCTCGCTGCCAATCTGTCATGCACACTCGTGAAAGCGTGCTAATTATCGCTCTTTTGGTAGAGTTCCTTTAGGTCTCTGACGGCTTCCACGGCCACTATCTAAGTTACCCAGCAAAAAAGAGTTGAGCACAGGCTCTGCTGGCCATGTGTGCCTGCTGCCGGCTGAGGCGCGCGAGTTCTTGGTAAAGGTTCAGTTTGGGGTTGAGGTTTCCATAAGCTCTACTCAGACGAGCTTTGGAATGCCTGTGCACAGCATGTTGGCTACGTTTTATGTCAAGCGTGACTTGACCAGGTGCCATGCTGGAGCATCCAGATAATTTTGACGGCCATGCGGAGTTAGACATATTTCAGGCCTAAACCTTGATAACTCAAGAACTGGTTCCTTGTGGAGAGCAGGGAGGCTGGGTCCCTTGGTAGCTCTCGACACCATGCAGTGCTGTTCGTGTGCTTTATCGGGCTGGCTCACGGGCTCGTGCAGGCCAGTCCAGCCTTCTACGACTGCCTCTCCCCTGATGAATATGTTTCTGCCACGAATTGTTACCAGTACTGATGCTGATGTGATGAGTAGGAACCGACGACATATTGATGTTGAGATTGCCATTTCAGTGGCTGCGCAGGCTGCTGGGGGTGGTCCAGCGGTGGCTGGAAGATGCATGCGTCGGAAGCTGAGCCTATGTATGATACAATATGAACGAACGATCTGACGAATGAGCGAACGAACGGATGAATGATTGAATCAAAGAATGAATGAATGAGTTGAAATGAATGAGTGGAAGTGAATGAAAGAGTGAGTGAGTGAGTGAGTGAGGAAATGAGTGAATGAATGAATTAATGAATGAATGAATGAGTGGATGAATTAACGGAGGGATGGATGAACGGAGGGATGGACGGATGGAATGAACGGATGAATGGATTAATGGATAAATTGATGAACGCATCGCTTTGCATTTTGAGGAACCTCCGCGAGAGCCTCAGTCTGCTACCTCAACCTGGAACTCTACGGTGGGGTGCAAGACCCTAAACACCCAGTTACCCCTTTGGCTTTCAGTTTCTGAGGCCCGGCTGAAGCTGTCCTTGCAGGCGGTGCTAAAGGATGCTCTGTTTGCCTAGGGTCTCTTGGGGTGATTCTGGAGTTGTCCTTGGAAGCTCTGTAAGTGGGTCTTTTGTCATGTGGTTCGGTGCTTTAGATGGGGGCAAAGACGTTGTTTCAGCGGCTACAAAACCATGGGTCAGGATTCTCGCAGCCATCAGGGATCACGGTTCGGTTTCAGGGTTTAGGATTGTCGGTATGTTTGACATTTTTCAATGAGAAGGACCTGTGGAGAGCCTCCCAGACTTCGTGACAAAGCAGAGAAAAGCTCCAACAGCAACTTGAAACCTCAGAACACAAGAGAGGTTTAACGGAGTAGATTCGAGGCTCCCGCAGAAGTACAGCTCGAAAAGCACATATCCTAAGCCTCAACCAAAGTCCAGCTCTTCTCGAAGCTGAAACTTATGGTTTGTAGGCCCCGACCAAAAAACACCCCTAATGCGCGCAGCTCCAAGCCCCGAAGTGCGAACAGTACATCTTGAAGCAGAGCCGCACAAATCCTACAAAGCCCAACAAGCCTCCGGATCTTTGCAGTCCAAAAGCACGGAGATTGTCATGACCCCGAAGCAGCCGGATGAGCTGCACAGCACCATCGAGGTGCGCATCAAGTGTTAGTCATGAAATGAAGTAGTGGTAGCGACGCAGTGGTAGCAGTAGTCCCCGTCGGCGTCGGAGCCTGACATGGGTCGTAGCTACCCTGAAATTTTCTCAGGGCAGCAAAGATGTAGGGTGCAGCATGAGAGAGCAGTGAGCGCGACTCTACCTTGCAGTTGGAGCAGGCTGTTAAGAGCCTGGGCCCTTTCCTCGCCGAGATGGAGCCCGTTCTGGCTTTTCGGCCGCGTTTGGATCCTGCGATTGAGGGTGAAGCGTGTAGCTTGTATGCCACGAGGGTTCGTTAGGCTGAGCGCTTTAGCTCTAACCCAGGACCTCCAAGAATAGATTCCCCCGAACAGCGGCAGCTAGGCCCCAACCTGAGAGGTTTTTCGGGTTGCCGGTAGCACGTGCACATCCGGTTCCCGTACTGCAGGAGGGGCTGCGTAAGACCATGCTTATCACACCGGTGTGTCGGATTTCTTCCGCTTTACCCGACTCACTGCTCGCAGTTGTTTTGCTTGGTATCCTCGTTTCCTGTTCGTCTGCTTTTCGCATGCCCGTTCGCTACAGCTTTGCACCAACGGCACCTCTTGCCGCTTGAAAGTTGAAACGCATGTAGCCTGTAGCCATGCCAAGACTTAGTTGAGGTCATTAAGGTCTGACTGGGGCGCAGGGTCCTCTGACCGGTGTTCCTTGTTTCAGCCCTCAGCCCTGAGAGACCATCAAGGCACGGGATGCGAAGCAAACCCTCTCTTAGCCCTATAAGCTTTTACGAACCCTTCCGACCGATCATCGCGCCGAGGGATCAATCCGCCAGATGTTTGACGTGCTTGAGAGCCGCTGTCATCAGGCGCCCTGCCTTCGCCCCGCGAGTTCTCAGCTCTGCTTTGCTTTACGTTGTCCGGCGGAGGTCCCGCGACCGCTCATCAAGCGCTGGCGAGGGCCTCGGCCGGGGGATGGACAGCCTTCCGTCTCTGGAGTCGGGAGACGCTGCACGTGCTAAAATGTGCATCACTGCAGTCCGCTCGCTGCAGATTGAAGGTTGGTGCATGCTTCAGGCAGAGTCCTACTATGCAAGAACCGTCGCTTCTTATGCTGGATGCATCAGCCTGCAAGTGCAGGTATGAGTGCATCCATGCGGTTCCTGATCTCAGAGATCGGGCAGAGCGGTGGCAGAATACCTTCCGCAAGGCAGGAACGAAGATCTCAAGTGTCTAGAACACAGTCACGCCAAGCCGCAAAGCTTAGTGAAGCCCGGAATAGATCCGTGACTCCAAATCCCACAACAATCCGGATGTCCAGAAGCCTAGCATCCTAAGCCCTGCGGCCCTTTGCAAACACCAGAGGACCTGCGTGGCAAGTTCAACATGAAGATTGCGGAGAAGGCCAAGTTCCTAGCCGCCGTGGCCCCAGTAGAGCAGAGTTTAGGAAACGGAAGTTCTTGAGTAACATCGTATTTGCCTTGCAACCCGGAACGGTGACTACCACTTCCAGGCAGTAGTACTAGTAGTAGTAGTA
>CAJNDV010021824.1:49229-60287 GCA_905221635.1 Symbiodinium sp. CCMP2456
AGCAGCAGCAGCAGCAGCAGCGCTTCTGCTCGGCTAGCTGTCCTGCCTTGTGTGTGGATGTCATTTGATGAGAGTGTGTCTTTGTTGTTGAGGCTTCTGGCCTTAAGAGCGGCCTTGCACTTTCAGCTCGGACAGAAAGAGCTCCGCCCACGTCCTCCCCGTCTTTCCGACACCTTCGCAGCCATCGACCTGGGAGCTTCCCTTGGGCTCAGGCACAGGTGGAAGAATGCCGTCTGGTGCTGGAGGAGTATGCCTGCAAGGCAGAGATCATTTCGGAAGTTGGTTTTCAGACAGACTTTGAATTTTGAATGGATGCCTCCTGGAGTCTCTTTTCGTCCTCTTGGGGTGATCATTTCCTTGCGTCCTTGCCTGCTCTGGTACCATGGTCAGAAGAACACCATTTCGCAGGGTCGCCGGCAAGGGGGCCCTCGCTTTGAGACGCTTTCGACAGCCCAACGCCCAAGCTCTCGCGCACTCCGCGAAGTTCAAACTCCCAACCCGTTTGCTCGGACTTGTGAAGGCAATGCATGTAGAAGAGGGCCCCATGTCTGTCGTGATGCATGCCTACTGTACTTGGAGGAGGGTGTTACATCGATGTCTTGGGATTCGAAGTACATGTCCCCATCCGTTCCGATCTTCCGATGGGCCCAGTAGAAAATCCCAGTACCTTTGTTTTCGAGATAGTGTACTTGGTTTTTTGTCATGAGCCCCCCGGAGCGAACAGCAACGAATAATGCACTTAAGCTTCAGGGCCTGGTGGGCGACTCAGCAGGTACATAAGTGGTTGGGGGGTGGTGCACTGACTACAGTCTTATTTCAGGTACCCATGCGGGCTTCCTTCAGCAGTGCTTTCGAAGTCAACGGAGTAATAAATTGGTTCAACTTTCTGCTACGCTTTGTCTCGCACCGAGGTCAGAGCAGAACTTCCCAGCGTTAGAAAGTCCTCTGCCGTACGGCCGTCCGGTCAGGTCTCACTAAACAGAGCAGAGTGGCAGCCTCAGCATTTCGTCCCAAGCCACAAGGTGAGGTCGCAGTGGCGGCCAACAGGGAACAGCAGATCACATCGAGAGCAATGCATCTCCTCGATCTGGGGATGACATTGGCCACAAAATCGCGTAAAGCTAGTCTGTGGCTAGATCTGAGCGATCCGAAAGAGTGTTCATACGACTCAAGCCCCGAAGCATATAGCCGGAGCCTCGAGTCCATGCCAGGAAGGTCGACTCCAATCCTCTTGCTGCAGACCCACAGTCTACATCCCAATCCCTGAACATAAGCAGTCATCCAAAGCAAGCTGATCAATCCTTCTTCTACGGGAGCCCCTGCCGAGTCTTTACTACACGAAGATGAAGAAACTGCAAGAACGAGTCTGCAAGTTGCAGGAGCAGGCGCGTTTGTTGGGATCAGGATGGAGAAGTCGAGGTTGGCTAGCGCTAGAAGCCTGTTCAGGCAATCCTGTTTTTGATGATTCGGCACCCCTGAACATGCCATCTAACATCTCAGCACGAATGACGATCCAGTTTGAGAAGGTCCCAAGCCTTATGAGCGAGTTTAGCGTTCACCTGGATGTTCCACGTTGTTTGATACCCAAACTCCAGATCAAGACAAACTCGCCGAGGATATATTTCGAGCTACTTTCGGCAGCCTTTCGGGTGGAGCGTTGATTTTGGTGCTCAGTTTCAGGGGATTTGGGATCACCCTGTGGACGCATGAAAAAACAAGCAGAAGTTCTCGGCGCCGCCTCCCTGGTGCTTCGAGGTGAAGAAGCAGCACGTGCATGAAGAAATGATGGAGTCCCTTGGCCCAATAGCCGTAGGGCCGTGGGCTTCTGGCTTTGCTGCATACAGGTGTAGGGGGGGGGGGGTTCAATGTTCCAGCTGCTTCTAGTCTTTTCATGGGCGTGATGAGGGCTTTATCAAAGCTAGAGTAGCTAGAGCAACCATACATGCCCGCAGACTCGTTCACATACCTGGTTATACTTGATCTTGCACCACTATTTCTAGGATGGACGTGAGATGGGATGCCACATAGCACCCACATTGCCCAAGTTAAGGCTAGCAAGGTTAAGTTTGGGCCGTGCAGCCAAAGCCCGTGAGCGGTTGGGGCAATTCCGGCCAAAGCTGAAACGTAAGCTCACCCCGTAAGAGCCAAAGTCATTAACATCATTGTCCACGTGGTAGTACCGGTTCCTCTGTTTGGCAGTGAGTCTTGCCGAGGCCGAGGCCCACCCAATAAACTGAAGGCCCAGTGCCGAACCCCTCATGACCCCCAAACCCATTTGCCCCCAAAGGCCGCTGAGACCTCCCTCACCGATCCACACACGCGACCAGTGCCACACAAGGATGCCACTGTCCGATTTCCCGGGCTTGGCAGCCACGGCCAGGGCCCGATTGGCCATGGAAAGTCTGAGGGCTGAAGGCTGGGTCTGAGTTTCAGGGTCTTCCCGGGCTTGGAGGATGCGGGATCTCAGAGTGAATTTGAATTGTAGGGCCTTGGTCCTGCTGGTCTTGAAACCCTGAGACCCCACGCAAAAACTCGTTTTGTCGGCTCGGGGGTGTTTTCATCAAGCGGGAAGAACTTGGTAATGATACTGTCAAGAAGTACAGCAACTACTGATTCAAGTAAATTAAAACAGGACAAACCGCATCATCGACCCTGGTTTTGGTGGATGCAGGGTGCCACAATCGGTTGCTTGTTCATCTGCAATTCCACCTCTCCACCCGACGCCACGATCTCCAAAGGCTCAGAAACCACAGATAAGGCCGCTTGGAAAGCTGGCAGCGTAGCGAGTTGCAATTCTTTGAAGCGCCTTAAAGTCTTGACATCGCCCCACGCGAACGTTGCTAGCATTTTTTGGTCTCTTTCGTTTCTGACCACTGAGAGCCAAGGCCGAGCAGCTTGCACCTCTCCTGGACCTCTGGTACCTGGCCCATGCCAGACCCCGAGCCTTGAGAGAAGATCTCTCAAGTTTTTTGCATCCCGGAAGTGCCGAGTCATGATTCATCACACGGCAACACTTGCTACTGCTGCTGTTACGATGACGACTAACAACACCACCTCTACTCCCTCTACCACCGCAACCACCGCTACCACCGCTACCACCGCTACCACCACGGCTGCGGCGACGACGACGACTACTGCATGGCGTTGTCAGCGGCAGCGGACGTAGTCATTGTACTTGTGGTGGTCAATTGCAAGAGAGCTTGCATGAACTGATGTTACAGTTGACTGTCCCGTCTCAACTGTGCATCCCTGAACTTCCGAAGCCCTAATCTCCAAAAGCACGACCCCTTGTATTCTCGGCTCCTGATTTCTCATTCCAAGTTTCAATGCCTATGTCGGAATTCAATCGTCGAAGGAGTGGACGCATTGGAAGGAAAACATCCTCTTCGACTATTTCGTCCCGAGCCCAGTCCCTCCTGAAGGTTGAGAGTTCCCGGTACAAGGTTCAACACGTCTGATTTGTAACTTCGGGCTTGTTTCGTGGAGGAATGACGCTGGGATGGCAACAACGCCTGGGAACCCTTGGTCTGAACACAGTAGAGTCTGGGAGTAGTGTGCCTTCATCGTCTTGTTCGCGTACCCTAGAAGTGAGTTGGAACTGTTTCTGCTCGGTGACGAGTGTTGGCCCAAGTTTCGAACCTTAATTTGTAGCTATGGTGAAGGGTGGCGATCTTAGCACGACTTCCAGAAGCTCTAGCAATGGTTG
Source organism: Symbiodinium sp. CCMP2456 (assembly GCA_905221635.1). Classification (NCBI taxonomy): domain Eukaryota; class Dinophyceae; order Suessiales; family Symbiodiniaceae; genus Symbiodinium; species Symbiodinium sp. CCMP2456. The sequence continues at coordinate 52,936 of CAJNDV010021824.1, forward strand.
TTTCAAAGCCACCAGTCCTTCAGAGCCCGCTGGTGAGATGCGGACTTGCTCGAGGGCGATCGTGCGGCGAACACTGTCGGATTGGAGTGTCTATGCGGGTATGTTGGAAGGCTGACTCCATGCATAACGAGAGAAAAGGGTCTGGAAAACCAATCTCTTTGTCTTGTTTCTGCCGGCTCAAGCCAAGAGCCTCCAGCTCGCAACTGAAGCACCCAGCAGGCGACCCTACCAAACACCATCCTCGTAAAATGTCACCATTGCAGGAACATGTTCACCTAGCTGCAGAGATGAAGCCAAGCTTGCCTCGTGCGTTTTAAGTCCGAACCCTACTGAAGTAAGCGGCCCATCGCCCCTTGTGCCTTGAGCCCCGTTTACAACCCCTTTTCTGCTTGCGGCACCGGGCCGGGACCATGATGCGAAACATGGGCTTCGGGAGCCAGGGCCAAGCGAGCTCCCAGGAGCCCAGGGCCTACGAGCCGACCCGGAAACATCGGGTCTTTTGCTGCCGCCTCTGCCATCTTTTTTGGGCCTCGAAGACTGGCAGGACTGCTCCATACACGTCTGCACGATCTGCCGTGCTCCGATCAAGCTGTCCTACTTCGTCCGGCCCTCAGCTGCGGATGTGCGGGGAGCCAGCTTTCAGTTCTAACGGTCAGCGCAGCCAAGCAATCGTGACAGCTGCCCAAGGAGGAGCAGTTCCAGTTTCGTCGTCGTCGTTGCCGTCGCAGTAGTGTAGTAGTCGTCGTCTTCATGGTCGCAGTATGGTGGTGGTGTTGGAACTTGTAGTGATCCGTCATGCCGAGGTTCGTGCCATAGTAGCACTCAGAAAGGGTGCTGCGTGTGGCTCGAGCTTTGGGGTCGGTCTTGCGAGAGCCCAACATCATCCTTGCACCTAAGCCCTCTACACCCCGAACCTCGCCACGCCTAGACCTCGGGGTCGTGGGTTCGGGGCCCGACGATTGGAGCACCTGGGGGCCCTGCCACCCAAGTGTCCGACTCCTCTTAGAATCCGGAATGATGGAATCAAGATGCAGGAGCTTCGTGTCAAGCCTATCTGGAGTCATCTCATCCCGATGTGTGTGAGCAATGAACAAGAGAAAGGATCAGGCGCAAGGGCAGGGGCACGGGCACCGTGCACTCAAATTCAAGTCCCGATCGTTGGAATGCGAGTTGAGGTGTTGTTCTTCTTCATGCCTGGCACCAAGTTGCCGCAGACGAGGACAGCTAGGTTCAGGTTTTGGAACGTCCAGCACTTGGGATTGGGGTTTGGGATGTGAAGTCTCGCGGCTTGGCCGCGCATGCTCGTGGCATGTGATGCCCTTCACATCGGCAAGTTGCAACGAACATGTTTCAGATTTTCACCGGGCCAAGACACGAACCAGAAATGAGACGGTAACTGCACGACTGTCAGTGTTATGCCTTGCGCGCTTTGTGTGGAAGTCTCACTCATTTCCGAAGACACTGACTACCTCCCTTCTGAGTTGAACGAGTGCTCCGTGGTTTAGAGCTCCTAGGTCCTGGATTGTTTTGACCTCTGTGTCTACGGCCCAGGTACGACTTGATCAACATTGGCCGGAGGGGCGGCACAGACATCCAACTCCTCTGGAGTGCTTCTTGCACGAAGCGGGCAAGGGCCATTAGGTTTGGAAGTTATTGCTTTCGGGCAGCAGGCCCAAGCATGAAAGATGTGCTACATAATGCTACGGCAGCACAAGCCAATATCGCCTGTGAACTCGCGGTTGCTAGAGGTTCCCTAATCCTGGCTTCAGCGTCTCCGCGTCGCTTCTGAGGTACTCCGTGCTTTTGCAAACGAGTGCGTGCTGCTGCTCACAATTCTGTGTCCGGTGCTTGGGAAGTTCGGAAAGTCCGCAGCAGCATTAACAGCGGCAGTTGCCAGAAAACAGGGATCACTTCAAGACCACTGCCCGACGACAGCCGACAAAAAAGGTCACCACATACAGACTGACTGTAGCATCAACAGAACTCGCAAACAAGGACACAGAGAGATAGATGAGCACCTCCTCCCATCGTCATCGAGGGTCTTGTGCAGCACGAGATTGTCCACTGATCATGACGGTGCCTGCTTCTGCCAAGGCCATGAGTTTGGGCACGGCAATATGGCGAGATATCTGGGTGGCGAGATTAGCCGCTGAGATCTCTTCATTATCCTATGCACTCGTGTTTGGCATCTATGACCCCTGCAGCAAAGCTTAGTGAACTAGTCTTGCAATGGGTTTGTTGTGACTTTCAAGCCTGCTGCCAGCCCAGGCCACATCTTACTTTGGGTCTTCGGTGGAATTTGTTTCCACACGCGACCACGTGACCTGGCTGTGCTCTCACGGACACGAGCACAAAGGAAGAACAGGTCCTCCATCCGATGTGAGTATATTCATGCTGGCGATGAGGATGATGTCGGTGATGATGATCGTATGCATGATGACAAGAACGGCATATGACCGCAGTGGTAGTGTGAGGGTGATGGTAGCGGCCGTGATGATGACGAAGAAGCTGCTCCTGCTGCTGCTTCCGCTGCTGCTGCTGCTGCGGCTGCTAGGATTAACATGGGCCATCATGAAGAACATGATGATGAAGCTGGTGTTGTTTGGTTGCTGCTGCTCAAGACGGCGATTCTGTTATTGCTGGAGATAGTGATGCTGCTTGGCAGGGTACTCCCGCTGGTGATGACTCCGATGGCGCTAATCAACATGAGTATGAAAATAGTAGTTCTTCCAGCATGCCAGCGAACGGCGAGAGGAAGCTGAAAACACAGGTGACTGTTGAGATGAAGATTATTGGTTATTGTAGATTGTAGTCTTGGCTTGTTTGTCCGGCACTTTCCGATATTTTGGCTATCGTCGGCAGCGTCGTTGTCGTGCAGCAGCAGCATGAGCGGTGAGGATGCTGGTGGTGGTGGTGGTGGGGGTGGGCACAGCACGTGGTTACGGAAGCGATGCTGCTGCCCTTTACACTACAAATTGTTAGAACTCGGCAGATGGCTGAGGTGCCGTCAGACATCCTTCTGCCTCGTGTCAGGCTTATGTGTATTCTAGTTCCCGTGTTAACACCGAGGGGATAAAAACGTCCTAGTAAAGCGATAAGATGCGGTGTTTTCGAACATGGTGAATTGCATTTTGTGGAGTGGGTGGAATGTCCGACTCTCATTTTGTCGTTCAGATCTCTCCGAGCCACCTGCTCCCAGTGCTACACATGTTGGAACCATGGGGTAATCTTTGGAGCCTCATGGTTGCTTCTGGAATGCTTCTTGGATCTGTAGGGCTTAGAGGCTTCGAATACCTTATACTGCTGGGTGCAATCTGAGTCCACTGTGGTAGGAAGCCTTAGCTTGGTACGTTCACTCAGTTGCGGCTTTTCTAGCACCTCGCAGCCCTGCAAGGGTCGCCCCAGAGAACTTGCCGCCAAGCCCAGGCAACGACTCAGCGGACAACACGGCAGCTTGACGAAACAGTCCGGAAGCCTTCAGGGAGAGCCAGTTTGTTTTTCGGATTCCCAGGGTGTGGATTCAGGGGCAACGCCTTGCATGCGGTGCTGAAGCTTACGCATAAGTCATCCCGGTAGAGAAGACGGACGGATTCTGCGTGGAATGCCAGTGGCTACTAATACTGAGTACTGCCAGGGTCACACCGACATATACCCATAGGTGGCGCAAGTTGAACTGTGACATTAAGTGGCGGGGGAGGCGTGCAGGTGTTGTTTGTGTGCTGGTTCGATCTCATTTGTCGGTGACATCCGTCATGGCTGTCCTGTGGCAGATTCTCCTGAAAAACGACTTGATGGTGGTTGCCGCAGGCTGCGCAGGGAGGACATGGCGTTTGCAAGGTTTGCCTAGAATCTAGAAGCTGCCATGACATGACCTTTTCGCCGGTGAGTTTCAGGTTCTCCGACCGAGCAATTCTGAGTTCTTCTGCAAGGGAGTCCAGCCGAAGAAAAAAACTCTGCACCCTCTGCTCTCCAGTCCTTTGCACAGACTTAGAGCATCGAACTCCGAGGCAAGAAAAGACCCGAGGAGGCTAAAACGCCCCCCGCCGTGGAGGCCCCTCCACGCACTTCGTCCAAGCGCCTCTTTGGGGCCTGGTACTCTGGCTCCTCTACATTTGGATCGAAGCACAGGCCTCGTGGATTCCATGGACTTGGAGGTGTCAGTGTTGTAGATTGCAAGGTTTCGGGTGCAGGGCTTGTCTGTCCGGAAATGCGGAGGCCAACCTTCGGACAGACCTCCAGGGTTTGAGCTTAGGATTTGGGAATACGTAGGGACTGGCGGAAATGTTGCGTTCCCGATTCCTTGTGGTCACTGCAAGATCTTCGCAGCTCAGGGGGAAGCACTGAAGGTCTTCGGCCACGGCACTTCATGGGATCAGGGAGAAGTGCATTTTTGCAATTTTCCCGGCTTGTTTGCGGATCATTGGATCTTCGTAAAGATCCTGCAACAACCCCATAAACTCGAAACCTCTGACTCCTAGCCACAGGCCGCCGGTTAAAGCTCCTTAGGTAGCCCCCGAAGCATCCGAGCGGAAGCCGAAGGGCGGCTCGACGGGCTATCCCTCCGCTTGGGCTGCCTTCACCGACTCTCTGAATCCGCTTGGAGGCTGGGCTTTGCTTTGGCTCTGCAGGGATGGGCTGCCACCTTTTCTTAATTCTAGAAGCATAAAGGCATAAAGCAGTCTCCGAAAGCCCATCGCTTCCACAGACGCCTGACAGTGTTGTGAGAGGTGGCGCATCCTGGTTCTTGGTAGACATCACCATCAACCAGTGGATGGGATTGCTGTGGAGTGTCGTCGCAAGTGCCATCTCCCTCAACGTCGCCACTGGGACAATCGGTGCCTTAGGTAGTTTGGGAAGTAAGCTTGCAGAGGGTTCCTGTCCTTTGAGGAGATCAACTCCCTATCAAAGTCCAGCATTCAGAGTTCGGAGACGGCCTTGGTCTGTACATGCCCAAGGCTCTGTTCCTCTTCAATGTCTTCTTTCCCATGTACCCCGCCGACGGCGCGAAACTTCTGGTGCCTCGGACTTGAATTCATTGGAATCCGGCCAAGCGAGCACCAAGACTGGTTTTTTTGTGCTTGTTGTTGATTGGGCATCTGCTTGGACGGCCTCTCAGCACAGGTGACGAGCCTCATGTTCTTCTGCGGCGTCCCCGCGCGGAAGGCGCCGGGAACTGCCCCCGACTCCGACAAAAACCCTTCCTGGAGCTCTCGCCTGCTGGGCCCAGCCCCGGGCTGCGGCCCCGTTGCGCGCTTTGAGGCAGCCATGGTCCTGATCTGCACCTCCGTTCCCTGCGCCCTCGCCATGATCGTGGCCCGGTGGCAGTCCTCGAAGAAAGAACACCAAGCTGCCGTCATCTGGAAAGCGTTACGTGAACCCCCAAGAGGGAGACTACTTTAGAACACACCTCCAGGAATCCCGATGGCTGCAAGGACGTGGGGCCAGGAATGAAGGTCGTCACGAAAACACACTAAACATCCAGAGGGATCCCGCAATGTACCCCAACTGGTTCTACCAAGGCATGGTAGTCGGCCCAACAGGTGCCATGCATGATGCTTTGTTCATGATTCATGATTCTTGTTAGAGGCATAACCAGTACTCCTAGTGAGTTATTCTTTGTGCTAGTATCCTTGTCGGCTCGGCAGCCTCTGCCAGCCTTGACAGGAACCCAAGCACCCATACTGCCTGCAGCGACCAGCCTAAAGGGTTTAGGAACCCACAACAAAGAAGTCCCAAAGCCCAATCTCTGGAAGTTCAATTGCCGGCCCTGAGGGCTACACCGTCTACGCTCTCTTTGAAGCGGGCGTGCGTGGGCTGGGGCCTTAGTGCAGCGCCTCAATGCCACTACCCGATTGATCGGCGAATTGATCAACTCGTACCTAGAAAGACTCAATGGTCTCAGTATCCGAGATTCGCAGGAGGCACAGTCACCGGCAGAGAGAGAGAGTTCTGCTGACCAAGGCTCATGGGTAGCTTGATGGGCTGGATGGGAGTGATGAGTCTGATGGAGGCTGCACGGCAGTGCTAGGCTGTTGCAAAGAGATGCATGAATCCGGACGACAGGCTCGGAACATCTACAAGCTGCGCAAGGCCCATCCTCGGACTGCTAGAGAAAGTTTTTGTGAGCTCGGGTAGGTTTGTGGGTGCAGCCTCAATCGTGCGTGCAAGTGCTGCAGCAGTTGCTTGTTCCGGGAGGTGAAAAGGTTCTCAAGTTTTCCTTGCTCCAATGTGCATGACGCGAGCCCCTCAACTGGCCGCAAACATCACTCTCTGCCCTCAAGTCGAGAAGAGGCCCTCGTGCAAGGGCCCGTAGAATCCCAGCCAGGCGCGCCAGCTCCACACCCACCCGCTCTTCGAGGCAGGGCACGTAGCAGCTACAAGGGGAAGGAACATCATTAGGAACAGCAATCAAAGAGCGGCATGCAAGTGTACGATACCTGCGTGACCAGTGGCAGCGGCAGCGATGGGAACCGTGATCACGGCCTAAAACCCAAGAACCCAAGAGACCAGTAGTAGGAAAGTCATCGCATCCTGTCTTCGAAATGCACTTCTCGTTGCGGCCACAACGTTTGTGTTTCGCGTTGATCGAGGGCTTCTCCCCACGCCAGGGAGCTGAAGTTGAGATTCGAGCAACATCATCACAGCATACGAAGAACTGTTCTGCAAGCAAAAGTTTTGTTCACAGGACCGCGGCGTTTTAGCAATGAAGGTCGGAGAGCGTAGCTAAAAGCAGCGGCGCCACATGCTTCTGTTGCTTCCCACAAGGCATGCTCCAATCGACCCAACCGCCCCTCAGCCATGACCCGAGCCCCAAAACCGAAGTCGGCAGCCTCAACTTTAAGCAGGTCCTCAAGACCCAAGGCCCAAGGCCCTCAACCCGCTGCGTCGCAACAGTAAACTGAAGCCCAGCAGCAACTCACCAACAGTTTTTGTACTACGAGGTCGCCAAGTCCTGGCGGCGCGCGGAGCGCGATGCCTTCGGTGTGGTTCATCGGATTAACCATTCCGTTCCCCGGCTCTGGATATTGAATTGCTCGCTAAGAACTGCCTAGTCGCAGTACTCCAAGTAACATCTGCAACGTTATTGACGCGCACACGCACGACAGACACACACACACACACACACACACAAACACAAACATTCACGCAAACACACACGCAAACACACACACACACACACACACACACACAAACACACACACGCACAAACACACACACACAAACACATACACAAACACACACACAAACACACACACACACAAACACACACAAACACACACACACACAAACAAACTACACACACACACACACACAATCACACACACACAAACAAACACACACAAACAAACACA
>CAJNDV010021835.1:37581-53143 GCA_905221635.1 Symbiodinium sp. CCMP2456
CCCCTAAACCCCTAAACCCCTGTCTTGCCGTTCCGCTAGGCCCCGGGCCGAGAACATTCCTCTGCGCGGAGGTCTCGGCATAAGCAGCACGCTCATCCTCCGTCCTGCAGCCGTGAAAGCCGGAATCCTAAGTTCAAGTAGGCTTAGGGTTTAGGGTCTAGGGGTCTGGGCAATGATAATGTAGGGACCATAATAATTAGAATAGGGTCTTGGGGGTTCCTTATTACGTGAAGGGGTTTAGGGGTTTAGGGGTTTAGGGTTTTTAGGGGTCTGGGCAATGATAATGTAGGGACCATAATAAGTTGGAATAGTGTTTTTTTTGGGGGAGCTCCTTGTGATAGTTATAGTATAATATATCCCAAACCCTCTTCTAATAATTATTTTGGCCCGTACATTAATGAAGCTCAGAAGCTTCAAATTAGGATGTTGGATATTGGAGACCTAATGCCCTACACCCTATAAGCCCAAAGCCTGAACACACCAACCCCGACAACACTCACATCTGAATGTGGTGTGAGGCCTACCTTGACCCCAAATAATGGGAAACCATAATAAGGAACACAAAAAGGAAGGTTTCAGAGGGTCCAGGTAATGCCTAAGTACATACTACCCATAGGCCCCATAGTAGTTCCTTTTTGTGGCTTATATGTAGGATCCTATCAGGTAATCCCCAAGAGGAACTACTATGGGGCCTTTGGGTATATACATACATGGAAACTTAGGGTATTCTGAACCCTCTATCTGACGATGCACGAAGTTGGCTTCCAGGAAAGGAGGGCTAAAGCCGCAAGAAGGGTCTGAAATCCAAGCATTCTGGGACCCTGCCGTGAAGCTTTCGGGCGGAAGGTGTATTTTAAGAGGTAATTTTGGACACTGATGTCTGGGACACTCACTGAAATACTATCTAGATCTACCTCATTCTTCTTTGGAGGGTCCTTTCTGCGGAGCCTGTTCTTTGAGTATTCAAAAACTTTCATAACTCAACATGTGTAACCTCGAAGCTAAGGCTTCGGGTTCCTCCCTACGGCTGAACGGGAGCCAGCAATTGCGCTGTTTAGGATAATCGACACGATAGGCGAGTACATACTTCGGGCCGCACACTGACATGAAAGCCCGCATACATCCAGCAATCTGCGACAATCTGGGAGCTCCCTAAACCGCAAACCCCGAACCCTAAACTCTAAACCCTGAACCCGAACATAGGCCTCCAGGCTTCTCTGATGACCTCATGCATGAGGGCAGGCTTCGCCTCAGGCTGCGACAGAAAATGGAGTTCTGGTTTAGGCTTTGGAGCTTAGGGTTTAGTCAGGGTTTAGGGTTTTGGGTTTAGGGCTTTAGGGTTTAGGGTTTGGGGCTTAGGTTTTAGTCACGTAGTGTTTTGGCTTAGGACTTTCTCCCAGAGGCTCGACATGTACTACCATTATGGAAGTCACAAGTCGCGAAAGACCACCCTTCTCATGGTTTTCAGGCCTATAGAATGGTAGTATATGTGGAGCCTCTGGGTTACCTTCAGGCCTTAACGTCACCTTAAACTCTAAGCCCACATAACCGAAGCAGCACCAGACACTCCAAAATCCCTTAACTAAGGAATATACCTTAAATTATAATAGGATCCCTAATATGATTTAAGGTATATTCCTTAATTAAGGGATTTTGGAGTCTCTGGGTATGAATGATCCCCATGTTCGCCGTGCATCCGGTGGGAGGCACTGCACATGCGCTCGAACCCCCAGGCTCCAGTAACAGCAGGCTGCGCAGCCGTAAACTCTACATCTAAACACGCCCGCCTTTCAAACGTGGCAGGCGAACTGCCTCGAAATCCCATAAACCCTATAAACGCCCAATGTTGCGCTGGGTTTCGTGGCAAGCTCCCCTCACGCCCATTAAATTCCTTAGAATATGCTCCAACACCCTCCACAATCAAGCCTCAAACCGGTGAAAATCCTCAACAAAGGCCCCAAATCCCTTCAAAATTCAGCTTCAGGCCAATAAAACCAGTTAGACCGTTAAAAAAGAGCTCCTTAGCAGCAAAACAGAAGCAAAACCAAATAACACCGCCAATTCCGGTGCACATGATAGAGGAAACTCTTTCAACAACTGCCACATTCCGAACAAGCTCGCAAAACAGATGCCTTATGAAGAGTCACCTAATCAAACCTTTCAGATGCAACCCGGAAGCCAAGCTCTACCCTACTTGGAGGTTCGGGACAGGAACAACTCAATCAACACGTACATGTAACTCAGTTGTAGCCTGGGTAATTACAACCGGGGACCTGTGTTGGAATTCAAGCACTGCTATGGTCAGGTCGGCTAAGGGTTTCGGCATTTTGCGTGCGTTAGCTGAACGTCGACGCAAACAGCTCAGTGAATCCAGTGAATCTCAGGCAGTTGCAGCTTTGATGAAGACGGCCCAACATCGGAGAGTCTCGGAAGATGCTTTCCGCAGGATGTTCTCCTCAGCGTTTGAGCTTTGTAAAGAGCATTGAGAGTCTGTCCCTGAGAACCCGCACAATAAGGATCCTACTACTTAGGGTTTAGGGTTTAGGCTTTCGGGGTTTCGGGGTTTAGGGTTTAGGGTAACTACTATGGTCCTTCTTGGAGGGTTCTTGTAATAAGTATCCTACTGTAACCCTCACCCCTACACCCCAAACCCTGAGGTCCTTCTCGGAGGGAGTATCCTACTGTAGCCTCACCCTCAATATCCCTAAACCCTAAATCCTAACCCCTAACCCCTAAACCTCCTAAACCCCCTAAACCCTCTAAACCCTGAGCCCTAAACCTCCTGAACCCTAAATTTCGAACCGTACACCCTAAACCCCTTAAACCCTGAACACTAAACCCTAAACCCGAAGCCTAATCTCTTCTTGATTCCTCACCGTCTGAAACTGCGGGTTTCTAGAGCTTTGGCCCTGGAAGCTCCCTTTAAGGACTTAAGCTTTTAAGGGTCTTAGTAAGTATAGAGGACGGTTTAGGCTTTAGGGTCTAGGGTTTGGGGTTTAGAGTTTAGGGCTTAGGGCTTAGAGTTTAGGCTTAAGGGCCTTAGGAAGCCATGTAAGGGCCTCAATAATTAGAATAGGGTTCCTTAAAAGGGTCCCTTAAAGGCGATCTATAGCTATAGGGGTTCTATTAGGGATGTATTGTATAAGGGCCTTAATAATTAGAATAGGGTTTTGGGGCCCGTTGTACTGTAACCATAATAAAGACCACCCCCAAAAAACATGTATAGGCAATTATTAAGGCTCCTACATGAGAGCAGACCCAAAAAAGTTGGGAACCGGATGAGGGGACACTTAGTGCTGGGGTTCCCTCAGGAAACTTTGGGGCTTCTACTGTAGGGGTTTAGGGTTAGTAGGGTTTAGGGTTTAGGGTTTAGGGTTTAGGGTTTAGGGTTTAGGGTTAACATTGGGTTGTAAGTCCCCTTGGGTTTAGGGTTTGGGGTTTCCAACTTTTTGTCTTCTAGACTCGGGGTTATAAGTCCCCAGGTGGGTTATCCTTAGTTACAGCTTTACTCATAACCTTGCGTACTACATCCCTTGGGCCTTTAACTAGGCCTCTGCAATACAGGGGCATTAACGATTAGACTAGGGTTCGTGTAAGGGTGTTTGAAACGATATCTTTTCCGGTTTGATAACTAAGAGTTTTCATAGGCGGTGTAAGGGTGTGTTAGAGTATATAACTAGATTCAGGATGCCAAAGAGATAACATTGGTAAGTGTCCAGGCCCCCCTTGTTAGGCTTGAGGGTTTGGGTTTATGCTTGGGGGTCCCGGGTCCAGAGCTGGCTTGAGAATAAGGGTTTGTCTTTGGGTTTCACAGTTTAGCGTAACTAGGGTTTAGGGTGTTGCGTTCGAAATGAGCCGTGAACTCCGCACACTTCTGCCTAACACTTAGAGCTCTAAACCCTAAGCCCGAAACCCAAAACTCGAAACCCTACCTGGGGATCCAAAAAACTACCGTTTTAAGGGCTCCACGCCCTGCACGTCATAACCTACTTTTGTAGGGTCTTGGGGTCACAGGTAAAGCCCAAATACCCTTACACCCCAATCCGAACACACCCTAAACCCTAAACCCTTAAGCCTGAAACCCTTAGACCTAAACCCGAACACTCCCCCCTAAACCCTAAACCCTAAACCCTAAACCCTAAACCCTAAACCCCTAAACAGGATGGCAGGCTTCAGTCGACGAGTTTTTGGGGTTGATCCAAACCAGCCGGTGGCCGAGGCGTCCCCCCAAAACCACCTCTGGATCCGAAAACCTACTGGTTTAGGGTTTAGGGTTTAGGGTTTAGGGTTTAGGGTGTAAACTCTTATAATGTTAACCGAATACTGTCTCTAAGGGTCCATGCGCCCAAATAGTTGATACTTTGGCCTGAGAGTCGTCCCTCTGTGGGTACTTTGGGGCCAAAGTATCTACTGTTTGAGTACATGGACTCTTATAGGGTGTATGTGCCTGCTTCTAATAGGTTTAGGGTTTAGGGTTTAGGGTTTAGGGTTAGTCTAACATGCCCCAAAAGTTTCTAGTTTCGTATGGGAACCCCTGTAAGACGACTCCCCACGTCAACAAACCCCATACAAACCACACTTTGATTATGTCAAGAAGGTTCTAATCCCTCATGTGTGAGCTTCAGGGTCTATGTAACCATACTGTGTATCGTTTGACCTCAAGTAATGGGATTCCTCTATGTGCTACTTCAGAGTCAAGTCATAAGCTTTCGGGAAACCTGTCCCACAGTCCCACAACCCTGACACTCTCTCCACCCAACGAAGCCTGACCCCTTGCGCAGATATTGGCTTCGGTTTAGGGTTTAGGTTTAGGGTTAATTTTTATTTGTACACAGAGCTGCCGTTTTGCATAGACTACTATCCGTCATTATCGTCGAGGCTTCTGTCATTAGTACACAGGCTCAGCCGACCTGCGTTTCAAACATATTCAAAAATGAATATCCCGCAGCGCAGCCCACGACGTGACCGGTTAAGGATTGCGGATTGCGGGTTTAGTCCACGAGCAATATGTATATATATATATATATACACATACATATATATCTCCTATGGCTTAAGATAGGGCCGACGATCATCGATATCCCATCTTCTGAAAACTTCACAGTACCAAGCATCCACTTGATCCGGGCGCAGGTGATTAGACTTCGCATTTGTCTGCAATGCTGTCCGGATCACCTGATCAGATTTTCACGGCCGGTATCTAGCAGATTCCAGATCGAAAGAACACTACAGGTGGGGAGTTTAGGGTCTATTATAGGGCTTCTATAAGGCTTCCATAAGGTATATAGATCTTCTATACAACTCCTATAACGGTAACTACCCACCTGAAAATGGCCTAGACAAATAGTGCACATGCTATCTTCCCAACGCCCTACAGAGCTTACTTAGCGCATCGGCTGATCAGATGTTCCCACCAAAGTGTCTACAGTATATGCCCAACTCCCTATAGAGCTCAAAATCGGAAACCCTAAACCCTAAACCCCTAAACCCTAAACCCCTAAACCCCTAAACCCTAAACCCTAAAATGAGCCACTCAATCTGAACGCCTGGAACTCAAAACCCTGACCCCCAAAATAGTGAAATCATTGAACGGTACAGCTTTCTGACATGTCTAACGTCAGGCTTACCCACAGTTTAGGGGTTTAGGGGTTTAGGGTTCATTGAACGGTACAGCTTTCTAACATGTCTAAGGTCAGGCTTTCACAAATCCACTCCCGAAGGCTGCTCAAACACGGTCTCGTTCGATGGGATTGGGGTACGGTTGCCCGAAGACTCCGAAAGATCTTGAGTAAGGAACCCTGAAGAGGGGACCCTTACGATCATCTTAGGCTGTTGAAATGCCAAGCTGTTGGTTTCGAAACCATAATGCGGTCGCAGCGTTGCGATTCACTACTCCTGTTTCCCCAAACTGCACTGCTGACAAACAGCATACCCTACGCACAGTTGAGTAGGTCCTGCTGCTGATCAGGATTAGACCGCTCTGACTTGCTTACTACATTTACCATGCTTTCACCATCAGTGATGCCTGAACGCTAGTCCACCAGTCCCTTTGCCTTCGCCAGCTATGTTATGATTTCGATTCCCGGCTACCTTGCAAGGAATAACCCTAAACCCTAAACCCCTAAAGCCTAACCCGAAGCCCCTAAACCCTAAACCCTAGGGTTTAGGGTTTAGGGTTTAGGGTAACCGAAGACTCACCAGAGGTGTTGGTGACAAAGAAATAGACTAACAACCCCCGAGGGTCCAAGTGCTCGGACAGTCTTCGGCCTGAAAGTAGGGAGGGTTTAGGGTTTGGGGTTTTTGGTTTAGGGTTTTGGGTTTAGGTGTCGGGTTTATGGATTGGGGTTTAGGGTTTAGGATTTAGGGTTTAGGGCTTAGGGCCCTATATAGCTACTTTGAGGCCAAAATATACTAGATGGGTACATGGACCTCGCGGGAACTACCAACGAGTTATCGCATTTCCAAACCCTAAATCATCCCTCCCCAAGGATGTATATAAGGGCCTTGATGATTAGAATAAGGTTCTGGGGCCCTTGGTACTATAATTATAACCCTAAGCCCTGAATCCGAACCCCCAAAGTAGTAGAATTGGTAAGTAATGATTTTCAATAAGGTTCTGGTGCCCTTTATACTAAAATTATAATAAGGAACCCCCACAATAGTATAATAGGTAATTATTGAGGCTCCTATATTAAGCCTGAGAGAAGCTGAAGGCTCTGCAACCCTGCCCCCGAAGGCCTAAACCCTTCCTGTAGCCGAACAAAAATCTACCTTTTCGGGGTCTCTTGCTCTGGTCTCTATATGTTTCTATATGTTTCTGTTTAGGCTTCTATACATAACTCCTCAAAACACTACTTCTCTGGGGGCCACGGGTAAGGATTAGGAGTCGTATAGACCCGCAATAGACAGCTGATACTGCCAGGTGACATCGCCAGCGTTCTGCAGCGCTGCAGTTCTAATGTACCTGAGCCAGGTTACCAGTTTGGCGCGTCGGGTTCCGGGCATGTAACTTATTGGGCAAGTCAAACAGGCACCTGAACAGCTTAACTCTTTAACTCTAAACCTAAACCCTAAAACCCCAAACCCTAAACTACATACATCCAATGCGCATCCACATCAACAACTTCCTCCATCGGCTTGTAAATCCCGAAAGGGTCCTTTGTAGCTCTCTCTCTCTAATATCTGTAGATATATAAAATGGTTTAGGGTTCAAGGAATATACATTCATATAATAGACAGAGCAAGAGAGTGTATATGCTTTACGGCTTAAGACCCTAAGGGTCCATGTACCCAAATGGTATATACTTTGGCCTTAAAGTGGTCCCCATATAGGTACTTTGGGGCCAAAGTGTACACTATTTGGGCACATGGACCCTTGGGGAGAGGCTTGGTTATATATTTGTCAAATCTCCATTTGAAGCGTCAGTGTAACGAGACATTGCTGCCACTGTCTATAAATATTAACACTATCCGTTAGGGTTCCGTAATATCGTAAGTATACCATGGTCTGTCTACCCCAAAACGCTCTTCTAACCTTAAGCCCTAAACCCTAAGCCCCTAAACCCCCAAACCCTAAGCCTCAGAACCTCAACGCCAATCCTGGAGCTTTTTTCAGCGAACTCCGAGAGCCCACAGCGAGCATACATGGCGCAGATTCACGGCACTTGTGCCCCTACGTGCATAAACCAGGAACGGTATGGAGCCCGGGATCTCTAGAACTTGTAAAGTAAACTAGCGACTGCTTGGAGGATCATGGGACTTAGTAACTAGGGCTATAAATAAGGTAACTATAGTTATAAGCAATTCTAACCCCAGTTAAGGTGGTTATAACCTTACTTACACAGTCCCGTGATCCTCGAAGTAATGGACCCTTCGTCAAAAAGGGCAAAAAGGATCTTAATTTTAAGGCCCTGCAAAGAACTGGGACTATTCTGAATAATGGGGGTCCATGGCAAAAATGAAACTGGGAAGACCTATTGATCAACCTGCTCTCTCATGTTCGTAACTTCAATGAGGCTTCTTCACAAACCCTCATACCTTGTCAACAAGCCTTCTAGAATCCTCATGACCAGATATGCCCTAACCAGGTCCTGGCCCAAAGGGTCCAAGTGCACAGCTACAAATCTAGTATCATTTTCACCTATTTTTTGATTTTATCCTAATCCTGATCCCTATACCCTAGATGATTGTATCCTCTGTACCCTTAGGGTCTACACTAGCCACAACTCAGATATAGCCTAAGCCCTAAACCATTAGTGCAAACTCTGAACTAGCGAGAACTCAATGCTAGAAGCCTGCAGACTTACCAAGACTTCTATGTTTCTTTTGGGTTCCATGTTACATGACTGCAGTTCTGTTTTGTATACCCTAAAGCCCTCACTCCTATACTCAAAAACCTCATATGGTAGCAGCCAGAAAGTTGGAACTAAAGTACCTCATGACCTTAAGGTAGACTATAGAAAATCCTAGCATTAATCATCCTAACCCCATGTTGCAACTTTCTGGGGTTCACTCTATTCTTAACATGGCGATCGGTGGCCTCGAAGGAATGTACCGATCCTCCTCCTCTTCTGCAGCGATGACCTGAACACAAGGGACTACTTCCTAAGTACGCAAATGGGGGTTTCCGAAAATAGGGGGCCCTAATATAGTACCCCAAATAATAGGATCCTTATTATAAGGACCCCAAAATAAGGTACCCCTTGTTTTTGGAAACTCCCAAATAGCATATACTTTGGCCTTGAAGTAGTCCCTATATAGGTACTCTGGGGCCAAAGTATAATATTTAAGTACATAAACGCTTCGGGTGAGGGCCCTAACAATTAGAGTAGGGTGTCCCTTCAAGGGCTCGCTGTTGGATTCTTATAAGGGCTACCATAAGGGCTCTATAAGAAGCTGATAACCTTAAATATACTCTCATGACTCTAGTGACAATAAGAAGCCCTACGGAACAATATTACTACGGTTGATGATGCAAATCGTGCATTACCCATAAGAATGAATGTACCACAATTCCCATACTTTAGGGTCCTTATAAGGTAATGCAGGATTCATATCATCAACAGTATGTGATGATTCCGACCCCTACATTACTACATTCATCCCTACATTCCCTGCACGTGGCCTTTAGGGCATAGGGTTTGGGGCTTGTGGCTTGCAGCTTAGGGTTATGAGTTTGGGGGTTGGGGTTGGGCTTTGGGTATATTGATTGGAGTCAATCTAACTCATCAAATAACCTTTTTTCTCTGCTTAAATACGACCTACCTGGACCCCAACTAACCTACCTTTTTAAGGATCTATATAAGGAATCATAATAAGGAGCCCCAAAAATGAAGGTTTTGTAGGGTCCAGGTAGCGCTGAAGAGACCGGTACTTGCAAAGGTTGATACCGTCACCAGCTGCGGCATTTTATGTCACAGAGCGCAAAATACAACCACAGACCCTTGTGCTCAAACCGTGCGTGGGGCGGGTTTCGTACGATCAGGGTTTAGGATTTAGGGGTTTGGGATTGCTTTTCGCGGCTTGCACGGAGCTTACTGCTGCTGTTTGGAACCCCTTGGCCCATTGTGTTTACATGCTTTTAAGATGGGTCCTATGTCTAAACCATACCTCCACGCCAAGCCTTCTAAGAGGGCAGATCAGCCGTATCGAAAGAACCCCAAAACAAAAAGCTGCATCGTGGAGTTTAGTGGGACTAGAAGCAACAAGTCTTTGTTGAGCTATTTCTGCGAGGCATGCAGCATTCTGTGATCCATATACATACAGACCTGTTGCTTATACTTACACTACTTACTAGCAACTAAGTTGCCGAACAACTTTGCGTGCTTCCGCTGATCAAGCATCACCCTCACCTTTGAAACTCCGCACCGAAAACCCGAGAAGGCCCGAGAGCCTGTGACCTCGTAACTACCCTCAAGGGTTTAGGGTTTAGGGTTTAGGGTTTAGGGTTTAGGGTTTAGGGCAAAGTCAAGGTACTTGAAAATCATAACAGGCTCTCCCTCAGGGTCGTGTACTCGTATAGTATAGGGTTTAGGGCTTGGGGTGTTAGGGTATACTTTGGCCCCAAAGTACCTATACAGGGACTACTTTAAGGCCAATGTATATACTATATGAGCACATGGACCCTTCGGGCTGCTTTCTGGATTCCTGATAGGGATGTGGTCATGTTTCTTCGCCCAAGAGGCCCGCAGCCAGTCATCGTCCCATTGCGACAGCATGAGCTCAGTGCCTAAGACTTGCAAGGCAACGTCAGGGTGCTGCAAGAGACATCAAGTCTCTTAGGGTTTTTTAAAGTGTAATGGAGCGGACTTTACGACCATCCCAGCCACTAGAGGTGAAACAGTTCTTCCTCAACTTCCCGCTCCTCACCGCCAGGGTTTAGGGTTTAGGGTCTAGGGTATATACTTTTGGTCAGGCTTTGGGGTACTTTCGGGCTTTCCGTGGACCACTCGAGACAAGCCCAACAGCTCTGTTCAAAGTCTTTCTTTTCAGGGATTGGCCCCTAAACCTTAAACTCTAAGGCAGGGTTTAGGGTTTAGGGGTTAGGGGTTTAGGGCTTAGGGCCTTAAACTAAAATCTAAGACCTGAACCCTAAACATAAGTAGTTACTGCACAGAGGTACCCTGAAATTTTCCTCTGGCAGCGAGCCGATGCGAGCCGGACCATTGACGCTTTCTTTCAATTTCTTGACGATCACGGTAGTGATTTAGTAACGATGGCTATCGCGACAACCTAACCCCCCAACAAAAAATAGGTAAAATAATGGGAGCGCACCTATACAAGGCTGATGACACTGCATTCTGATACTGATGATAATGCTTAGCAATGATACCTACGACGATGATGATGACGATGGCGACGGTCGTGGTCATGATGACGGTAAACATTGTCACCGCTCATACGAACGCTGCGTTTACAAACGGGTTTTACAAGTGAGTGCGTGGTAATCTTCTTCCGAGCCCGCTAGTCCAAGTTCGGCACAGGCCTACCTCGTCAGGGTAGATTGCGAAGTTGCGTTCCGAATTCGGGTCCCCGAAAGTGTACGCCATTCTTGTCATAAGGACCCCTTAAGTCCTTAAGTGAGCCATAGCTCAAAGAAAGCCCAATGTTGCCAGTGAATGCATCGAGAGCAGGACCTGTTGTGGAGTGTGGACTTGTGAAAGGAATTGCTCTGCCGATCCCGGGACAGTGAACCCCAAAATCCAACCCTAAACCCTAAACCCCAAACCCTCCTCCTCAACCCAAAAACCCCAGAGCCCAAACGCTGATTTTTGGGGCTAAGTGGCTCGGGCTAGTGGGTTTCAGTTTTCACTTCCTGTTCTAGGAGGGGGTTCTTCGGCTTGTTTGCTCGCAATGGAATCTTGCCGGCCGCATTCCTACAATTAGGGGACCCTATAGAAACCTGAAGCACTGAATTCCTGCACCCTACTAGAACTAAACCCTAAACCGTAAACCCTAAACCCTAAACCCTAGAACCATACAGAACCTTAAGCTCTGTAATCTGAGGTTTGAAGTATGGGCCCCTGTTATGGACCCTTATAAGCCTTTTAGGGGGATTCTAGAGACCCTTAAGGATACATACAGGGTATATAGTAAGTGTCTAAGGTTGAAACCATGGGCCCCTAGTATGGGCCCTTAACCCTGGGATCCTTATACACCCCTATATGTACCCTTAAGGGTCCCTAGAAAGGCCTAAGGGTCCACATGAGGGGCCCATACTTCTAACCTTTGACTACTTGTTTCAACCTTAGGTGTAAGGCAAGATCAATAACATACGTGCCCTGCATGCTCTTCCTGGGGTCATGTACTCATGTAGTATAGGGTTTAGGGTTTAGAGTATATATATATATATATATATATGCTGCCCCAAAATAACTATATAGGGACTACTTCAAAGCCAAAGTAGTACTATTATATGAGCACATGGACCTTAGGAAGTAGTCCCTCGTGTAAAGAGGAGGATCGGTACTTCCCTTCGAGGCCACCGATCGCCGTGTCATGTTAAGAATACTGTAGGGTACCCTAAATCTAATGTTAGAAGTATGGGCCCCTAACATGGACCCTTAGGCCTTTCTGGGGACCCTTCAGGGTACATATAGGGTATATGGTAGGTGTATAAGGATCCCAGGGTTAAGGGCCCATACTAGGGGCCCATGGTTTCAACCTTAGACACTTACTATATACCCTGTATGTATCCTTAATAATTAAGGGTCTCTAGAATCCCCCTAAAAGGCTTATAAGGGTCCATAATAGGGGCTCGTACTTCAAACCTCAGATTACACATATAGGGTATATGGTAGGTGTATAAAGATCCCAGGGTTAAGGGCCCATACTAGGGGCCCATGGTTTCAACCTTAGACTAAAGCCTAATCCCCAAACCCTAAACCCTAAACCCTACTAAACCCTATTGAACCCTAAACCCTAAACCAACCAAACAGAACATCAGAAAGTTGGAACATGGACCCTTCGGCTCTGTCAGGTGCCTGCAGGCAAGGCCGGGCTGATCCAAGCGGAACTGTCCTGAGATCGATGTTCAAGTAAGCAATAGACTCAACATCCTACTAGGGATCCTATCATTAGTTAAGGTATATGTTCCTCAATTAAGGGGTTTTGGAGTCTCTGGGTATGTTCTGGTCTAAGGAACCATGGGCCCCTAGTATGGTTTAAGGTTTAGGCTTTAGGGTTTAAGGTTTAGGGTTTAGGTTTTAGGGTTTACGGTTTAGGGTTTAAGGCTTTTAGGTTCTAAGGTTGAAACCATGGGCCCCTAGTATGCGCCCTTAACCTTGGGATCCTTATACACCTACTATATACGCTATATGTACCCTTAAGGGTCCCCAGAAAGGCCCCAGGGTCCATATTAGGGGCCATACTCCTAACCTTAGGTCTGGGTCAGGTTTACAAGGTTTAGGGTTTTAGGGTTTAGGGTTTAGGGTTTAGGGTTTAGGGTGTAGGGTTTAGGGTTTAGGGTTTAGGGTTTAGGGTTTAGGGGTTTAGAGTTTAAGGTTTAGGGCCTTTGGGGTTTAGGTGTCTTCGGGGCCTCCAAAACAAGCTCAAAGGAGGCCTCAGGGTCCTTGTTTGGTCCTGAAGCAATGGAGGATGTTCTGTGCATAATATAGGGTTTTGGGGGCCCTGTATACTGTAATCATAATAAGGAACCCTCCCGAAATAGTATGGGTAAATATTTAGGCCCCTATATACACTTAGGTCCCTAACTCTGCAGTAAGATGATGGGGTTCTGACCTTCGGTGTAACCCTAAACCCCTAACCCCTAAACCCCTAAACCCTAAACCCCTAAACCCAAACCCCTAAACCCTTAAACCCTAAACCACTAAACCCTAAACCGTAAACACTAAAACCCTAAACCCCTAAATCCTAAACCCTAAAGCCTCAGCGATGGTAATGCTTTTGGTGTAATAAGATGCATTGACGCTGAGGAGCCCAGGTTTGTTTTAGGGTTTGAGGTGTTTTAGGGTTTTAGGGTTTTATGGGTTTTAGGGTGTAGGGTTTATTGCGGTTTTGAGTTTTTAGGGTTTCGGTTTGGAGTGCTTGGGCGTTATGCGGCTGAGTGTTTACCAAGAGGGTCTATAGATAGTACCATTATGGAATTAAGTCCTGGGACCTCATTCCAGAATGGTAGTGTGTATGGACCCTCGGGGTTTAGGGTTTTAGGGTTTCTATGGGCTTTATGGGTTTTAGGGCTTAGGGCTTTAGGGTTTTAGGGTCTTTAAGGTTTTTAAGGTCTTTGGTTTAGAGTGTTTGTGCTTATTGTTTTGTCTTCTCTCTCCTCTAAACCCTAAACCCTAAACCCTAAACCCCAAAGGAAAAGAAACTCGCTTCGACCGTCAGACATGCAGCTTTGAGGTTCAAGGTTTAGAGCTTCCAGGACCGACCTATGCCAGAGGGTTTACTGTAGGGTTTTAGGGTTTAGGGTTTAGGGTTTTAGGTTTTAGGGGTTTAGGTTTTAGGGTTTAGGGTTTAGGGTTCTAGGGTTTCAGGGCTTAGAGTTTTAGGGTTTTAGGGTTTAGGGTTTTAGGATTTAGGGTTTAGGGTTTCCTCACACCCTTCACCGTAGCAGGGCCTTGTGACAAGGCCGAAAAACTGACTCTCCCCATCTTCTTCCGGAGCTTCTGAACTGAAGTTACATGTCAAGCCTCACTGATGGAATATCCTTCTAGATCGCTTTCAGAAGCAAGGGCCTTTCCCGCTTGTCAAAGGCCCATCGACGCTCCCTCCTGCGCGGGCTGCGAGTGGCCATAATGCATGACCGGTTTGCCACACCCAGATGACGGAGGGATGAGATTGAAGTCCCCGCCCCCTAAACCCTAAACCCTAAACCCTAAGGCTGGCTCCATCCCTTTCCTTTGTCGCCAAAGCCTTTGGCACTGCCGAGTGCGCCGATCGGTCCAGGCTTCGTAGCAGGCGTACTGTAGGGGCCTGAATAATTACAAAAGGGTTTTGGGGTACTTTAATTATGATAAGGACCCCCCAAACTAGTATAGGCAATTATTATTAAGCCCCCTTTTTTAGCTGCGAAAGAACGGGCCCAGCTTAAGTAAGCCCCCCAACCCCAGAAGCGCAAGTTTCAAGAGATCGCATTCTGGGGTCTGTCTCATACCCTAGACCCAAACGTAAAAGGCTCAAGAACTCGGATTTAGGAGGTTTATCCAATCCTGATGCCTAGGCCCTTGGATCTAAAAGCTTCAACTCCTCAATCTGAAAATGTTCCTTTGTTCGATACCTTGTCCTGTTCAGGGCTCCCCACGGGGTTAGGGTTTGAAGGGTTTAACTATTTGGGGTTCTTCCTCCCTGTCTGAGGGTTTCAACCACTCAGGTGGTAGGATTACCAAAGAATAGTATGTGGGACCTGCGAACATACCGCTTGGGTACTTGGACCCTCGGCCTACCTTTATCCCACCGTTGGGTCCCCTTTGTCTCACCAAGTTGCCGGACGCCAGAACGTATAGACAGGTTCACGGGCATTGGGTTGCACCTCGCAGTGTTTTGTAATCTATGGGACTACACAATATTGCATGGGGTTTTAGGGTTTGTAGGCCTAAAACCGACCCCGAACCCAAGCCCAAAAGACCTCTTGTGGGGCCTGTTGAAGGAGAGCGATAAGTCTGTGTCCAAAGGTTCTATTGCAATGATGGCTTCATACTGAGAATAGGGATTTGGGGGGAATGCTGAAGTGCAGTTCAAGTACATTCATCACAAGGAACCCTGAGGAACAGTTTTCCTATTTCTTTAGGCTTCTACTATATTGCGGAGATTGGAAGGTGGAATTGAAGTTATTCTGATACAGCATGAGGGTTTGGGTTTTTGCGGATTTGCACTCAAGATTGGTTCAGGCTCTGGCGTGAGATTTCGCGGATAAGATGTTATTTAGCAAACTGAACGCTTACTGATTCTGCGAAGACTACAGTCACTGGCAACGTATTTTCAAGGACCCACGCTTGGCGGTGTCGTGCTGACTGTGTTAGAGCACTGCATCTGGACCCCGGTATAGTGGCTGGCAGAAAGTTGGCATACATCATCCTTTGGAGGTGAGCTGTAACACGTTTCT
>CAJNDV010021857.1:7963-18197 GCA_905221635.1 Symbiodinium sp. CCMP2456
CAATCTCCTCCCCTTCCCCGGTCCTCATCCGCTCCGCCAACGGTGCCTTCAAGGCACCAGCAGTTCGTTGGCCCTCTTTGTTTGCGGCCGGGCCGAGGCGGACGACGCGAAGCGTTTAAAGTTATACACACACCCAAACCTAGGGCGTGACCTCGAGGCTTTAGGTTTCGGGGCTCGACCGGCGAAAGAAACTGCGAGGCTTCCAATTGCCAAGGCAGGGACGATCCGCACGGAGATCTCCTGTTCCGAAGCAGTCTAACATAACCTAATGCATAAGTTTCGAGCCAAGAAGTGCACGTGGTGCCTAGGGTTACAGAAGTTGGGAGTGGGCCACATGGCTGCTTGGGCCGTGCCTTCGACCTAGGTCTTTTCCTTGTAACAACGCCTACATGTCATGCGAAAGGAAGACCTCTAGCCGCTGAAACGATCGAGCCAACAGGACATCGAAGGAGATCTCTTGCAAAGCAAAGACAGAATGGTCACCGCGGCATCAACCATAGCACTCTCTATGGCACTCAAACCGTTGAGAAAAAGCATCAGGGGTTTAGGGGTTCAGGGTTTTAGGGTCTAGGGTTCATCTGTCGTCGCCATAATGACACTTTGGCCGAGCCAAAGACGTAATTACCCCAAATATATAGAGCCATTCAGGCCATGTTCCCTGATTCGTTCTACACCGGATGCTCTCAGACCCCCGGCTCTACACCGTTTAAGCCGGAGACCTGTTTTCATTCTCGTACTACTACTGACCGGTGCTTCAGGAAGAGTGGAGGAAGAGAGATATGGATTGCTATAACGGAGTGTAGAGGGGCTACTAAGGGATCCACTCTCCTACTCCATTTTCAGGACCAGTAAGCTTATGCTTCTGCCTGAATGTAGGCCTTAAAAGAGCTATTGCCCCTAGACCCCAACCGCCAAGCCCCAAACCCTAAACCCCAAGCCCCAAACCGCTAGGTCCCTGTAGCTCAAGGAACAGCTTCTACGATCCCCTGTAGCCTTAGGAATAAAGAAGGCTCCCTTTTTGGTGTTGGGTAGTTTCATAAGGAACCTACGGCCGAGAACATGTGAAACGTGCCCACTCGGAGACCTAATATAGGGGCCTAAAATTCTAATAAGGAGCTCCCCAAAATAGTATTGGTGATTACTTACGCCCCTATATTAAAACCCTAAACCCGAAGCCCTAAACTTTGCCCTGAACCCCAAAACCCTATTCTAATTATTTAGGCCCCTACATTAGGCTTGCGATTTTCGAGCCTGGCCATCCACCTCGGCACCATTGAGCTGGTTCACTGCCTGGTGGTCACGGTTTTTTTTGGGATCAGGGTTTAGGGTTTAGGGCGAACTATCTCCATACTAGCAGCCAAAGTGCTTTCTTGTTCTAGAAGAGGGCTTATTTAGAAGATTGCGCATCCAGGTTGCACTCCCTAAGGTTTCGGACACCTCACAATCTCCATAGCTAAAGTGTTTTCCGAAGCGCATTTATCCAGAAGACTGCAAGTCGAACATGTAGACTCAATGTAGACACTTAGGTGGTGTTAGGGTTTTCCTATGGTCTCCATTGCAGTTCCTTTTTGGGGGATACCTTATAAAATCCTTATCATAAATTTGGTTAAACAAAAAAGGAACTACAATGGAGACTATAGGTAGGGTTCAGGGTTTAGAGGGGGAAGCTGAAAACTTCGAAAACAACACAACCCTGGCGTCTTGCCGGATGCCGTGACGGACAACGTGTCTGAAAGTGGGCAGCACGTGGAATGCACCGAAAACCCAGAGCCCTGAAACCCCAAACTCAAAACCCTGAAACCCTAAACTCTTGAAGCCCTAAACCCCAAAACCCTGAAACCCCAAACGCCCTAAACCCGTGAACCCAGCCCTGATCCAACTGTCAAACCGACATGAAATCCAGACCCCGATGCGGAATCCCACAAGTGAATCCCAGAAAGTTGGAACCTGGATTTAGGATGATTAGTGCTGGGGTTCCCTATACTTTACCTTAAGGGTGAGGATAATGATGCTCCAACTTTCTGGCTTCTACTCTACGAACTTTCTGGAAGCCGTCTGCAGCCCCACTCATACCCACGGAAACCTCGCCCCCACCCCAAACTCCCAAACCACAAACCTCCAAACCAGATAGACCATAAGCCCCTCAGGGCCCTAAGCCCCACAGGACCCGATAAAACCCTAAACCCTGAACCCTAAGCCTACAGCCCACAGGACCCGATAAAACCCTGAACCCTAAACCCTGAACCCTATAAACCCCAAAATCCTAAGAAGGGGGGTGGGGGCTGCGCCTCCTCGGCTTCGGCGGGTGTGGCCATCCAGACCTATCAATGCTTGCAGTATTTCTCATGGGCGTTAGGTTTAGGGGTTTAGGGTTTAGGGTTCAGGGTTTAGGGACTTTAGGTTTAGGGGTTCAGGGTTTGGGGGTCGAGGCTTCAGAGCTTTAGGGTCTAAGGTGTGCGGGTATTTTATAGGGATCAGGCTTGCATAGCATTTTTGCAGCAGGGTCGTGTGAGAGGCTAGTGGGGCTTTTGAAGGGTCTGCTTTTGGCTGCATGGGCCCTGCCCGGTGCGACAGCTGTGATACGGTTGACGATAGAAAACTCTGCATTACCAACAAGAAGGAATATACTCTAATTCCCATAGTTTAGGGGCCCTAAGGTAATGCAGGATTTATATCATCAACAGTAGCGCAGGATTGTGAGGAGAGCCAGGGGCTTTCGATGGCGAGTTTGCACTGACACTTCCTGCAGGAGACGTCACAATGAGAATCCACACGCTGGAAGTCACAAACAGAAGCGCAGGAAGACAACATCTTTGAGGGATCTCTACGCCCTCCCATGTCCCTTGCTTGAAACGCATACCATCATGCACAGAAACCACGCATGGGCTCTGAATCCTCAACCCCCTCTACAGACTCCTAAACCCCACTGGCCACAAAGCCGAATACAGCGGCCTTAACAGTCAAACGATGGTTTGGGGGTATACCATGATATATACATATATATATATATATCTATCTATATATATATATATATATTTTTATTTATTTATTCATTTATTTATATTTATATTTACATTTATATTCATATTTATATACATATATATATATATACTTATACAGGGGGTATCATCACGAATGAGTTGCAAAAGATCCCGACCCCCTACATAAACCTCAACCACCGAGGCCTTACACCTCCCCAAGCACTTCGATCTAAAACAAAATGCCCTGATGCCCTAAAGCAGCGGTGGCAGTGAGGTAGTTTAGTAAAGGGCACACCTAAACTTTTAAACCCTAAACCCCAAACCCCAAACCCTAAATCCCAAACCCCAAACCTTAACCCCTAACCCTAAACCCTAAACCGAAAAACCTCAATCGAGCACTCCCAGGTCCCTCCACTAGACCCCTCAACCCGTAGATTAGATCCCTACTTGGAGGATCATGGGACTTAGTAAGTAAGGTTATAAGTCCACTAATTGGGGTTATAAGTATAGTTACCTTAGTTATAACCCGACTTACTAAGTCCCATGATCCTTTAAGTAGACCGCGAAAGCTCTAAACCGTGAACCTTAAACGTAGACCCTAAAGTCCTAAACCTGACACCCCAAAGCCCTAAAGCCCTAAACCTTATGAAACCCTAAAGCCCTGAAGCCCTAAACCTTATCAAACCCTAAAGCCCTGAAGCCCTAAACCTTATCAAACCCTAAAGCCCTGAAGCCCTAAACCTTATCAAACCCTCAAGCCCTGAGGCCCTCTTAAACCCTAAACCCTCAAGCCCTAAACCTTAAACCCTCAGCCGTAAAACTCGAAAGTCCCAAAGCCCTGTAATCCTAAACTTCTTCAGCACGAAAACGCTACGAAACTCCGAAGCGTCCACCTTGAGCCCCTAAGTCCTCGAAGTAGGGTTTAGTGGTTTACGGGTTTAGGACTTTCTGAACCAAACCCTAAACCCTAAACCCTAAACCGTTCTAGGCCAGGGTTTAGGGTTTAGGATTTCTGGGGCTCAGGTTCAGTCGGGTCTACAGGGCTTTTTGGGGCAGGGGTTTGGGATCTTTTCCGTGTTGAGCTTGGTTTAGGATCTTTGGAGTTTATATGGTTTAATAAGGGTTAGGGTTTAATTAGGATTTAGGGTTTAGGGTTTATAGGATTTAGGGTTAGGGTTTAGGATTTAGGATTTAGGGTTAGGGCTCGGTTTGGGGCTTAGGGTTTGGGATCTTTAGAGTTCCGGGGCCTCGCCAGGCCCGAAGACGCCAGCGTAGGCCACGTCTCCACACTGGGCAAAGTGGCCCTTCAGCCTCCAGACGAAGGGGAATAATGTAATGGAGACGCCTTGACAAGGATTTGGGTTAAGGGTTTGGGGTTTAGGAGTAGAATACGGTTTTGAGTCCATTATTCTGTAATTATAATGAGGAACTCCCAAACTAGTATTGGTAATTAGTTGGGCTCCGATAGCAGGGGCCTTCGTAAGATCTTTAAACGGAGCCCTCAAGGGTCTTATAGTGTTTATAGGGTTTAGAGTAATATAGGGGCCTGAATGATTAGAATAGGATTTTCTAACGGTTAAGCCCCTAGATTAACGCTAGGCGCATGTAATACTTTGCATGTGCCAAAAAACATTCTAATTGTTAAGCCCCTACATTAGCGCTTCGCGCATGTAATACTTTACATTTGCCAAAAAGCAGTCTATAGTAGCCCAACAGTTGGAAACCCAATAGCCTCAAGTCATATATGGGGAATCCCAGCACTAATTGTCCTTAGACCGGCTTCCAACTTTTGAGGGTTACTATACATTTGCCAAAAAACACTTTAGACTTTAAGCTACGTGTGGTAAGATCTCAGTAAGACATGGTGTCAATATGCGACAAGTCTTCTAGCGTTCTAGCGGGGCTTTGATTGTAAGGAGACCCCCACTACTTGGAGGATCATGGGACTTAGTAAGTAAGGTTATAAGTCCCTAATTAGGGTTATAAGTATAGTTACCCTAGTTATAACCCTACTTACTAAGTCCCATGATCCTTTAAGTAGTACATATGCGGAGCAATGTTCCGGCAATCGGGGTTTTCTGGTTTCTGGTCTCGGGTTTCCAGGCTTTAAGGGTTTAGGGTCTAGGGCTTGAGGGTTTCAGGGTTTCAGGGTTTAGGGCTTTTTGGGTTTAGGGCTTTAGGGCTTGAAGGCTTTATGGGTTTTAGGCTCCTAAACCCTAAACCCTACACGGCTATAGGGTTTAGGGTTTATAATTTAGGGCTTAGGGTTTAGGGTTTTAAGGTTTAAAGTTTAGGGTTCAGGGGTTCAGGGCCTCATCAAGACCCACAGCCCAAAGACACAGAACGAAGAGGTGCGGGCTTGCGTTTTGGTTGTGCAACCAGGGTCGGGAACGTAGCAAGCGGCATCAGGGCATAATATAGGGGCATTGCCAATTAGAATGGGAGGTTGTGGGCCCCTGTACAGTATTAACATAATCTGTTCTCTGAAGGACCCCTGAGGGAATACTATGAGTCACTATTTAGGCTGCGATATTTGGGCATCCCAAGAGAATTGAGGTAAAGGTGCGACGTCTTCTGTCACTCTCGTCTCAATACAGGTTTGGAAATCTTCCTTAAGTACGCTCTGCTTCAACAACCAGGCCGAAAACAGTTCGGATAGACCTAATATATAAGGCCGGAAATGTTTAAAGTTCTCGCCTTGGCAATCTAAGAGTAGCTCCTTCGGATGTTATGTCTCCATTTTTCAAGACAGGCATGAGGCCCCAAGCAGTTTAAGCCGTGCTTCGAGCATGTCGCGCAGAGAAGCATGTGGCGTTTGGTCGTAGATTGGGATCCTTCTTTCTGGCACCTTTTTGCCCTAAACCCTACACCCTAAACCCTAAACCCCAAAAAGCCGCTCTCAAGAGAGGTAGCTCAACAGGGGCCATGACTCAGAACGACCTTTCCTGAAGATTCGACCTGGAGTAGCCTCCTACTCAGGGCCGGGACAATTTTCGGAGACTTTGCTTTGTTGACAAAGTCTTTCGCATGCGTTGGCATCAAAACTTACTCAAGATCCATGAACTTTCACCACTTGGAGCCTCTATATGTATATACGATCCCTGTCTCCCGAACCTCTGCACCCACCCCAGGCCCCTCAGTGACACTCAGCTCCATGCTCCTGCCATTCCACACCGGCCTGGCTTCATGGGCCCCTAAACCCTGTAAGTAGCCCTAAACCCTAAAACTCGAAACCCTAAACCCTAAACCCTAAAACCCTAAAAGCCCCTAAACCAATTCAGTCAGTCTGAGGTTCTGGGTTTTGACCTTGGGGGATGACGGTTTAGGGCTTCGGCGGGAGGCCTGGGGCTTCTCAGGAAAGGCCGCAGATACTGCGACTCCCTTCTAGAACCCGCATCAAGCCTTGCACACATAAGAATCAGAAGTGCCGGGTAAAGCCTAAATAATTACCAATAGTATTCTTCCTGATGGTTCCTTATTAAAACTATACTAAACAGGAGCCCAAACCTATCTAATGATTCAGGCCCCTATACCGGGCCTAGAACCTGATTCCCTGACACCGAGCCCTAGATCCCAAAACTCTTAAACCCGACACCTTCTAAGTCCTGAAACCTACAAGGCTTGATGCCTAAAACCCAAACCAGGCCACCCTGAACTCCGAACGCCCTAAACCCCAAACCTAAATCTAGGAGTTAGGAGTAGGGGGACATTTAGGGATACAGACCCTCTCAATAAGGTCCCTTTTTACGCCCTTTATATTCGGGGTCTCCCTATTACCAAATCGGAAAAGTCCTAATTTAGGGGCCTTTAAAATATAATTAGAATAGGGCTTAGGGGTATATGATACTATAACTATGATGAGGAGCCCCCGAAATCCTATTCTAGCGACTATAAGGCCCTTATTTTACCCTAAACCCTAAACCCTAAGACCCCTGAAGGCAACTATTAGGGCCCCTGTATTAATAACTAATCCTGAACTCCTTTAGTCGCCCACCGGCAAGTTGGAAATCAGGAGCTTCGTTCCGTCCTGCGACCTGGTTGGGGCAAGGAAAGAGTTTCAGAGCGCCGGGTCCCTGGTTTAGGGTTTAGGGTTCAGGATTTAGGGGTTTAGGGTTTAGGGTTCAGGATTTAAAGTTCAAGGCTTCGGGTCCCGGGTTTAGGGACGAGGATTTGAAGTTCACGGCTTTGGGACAACAGTGTACTGGGATAAGGAATTAATGTGAACAGGGTTTTGGGGGTTCCTGATTCTTATTCATGTATAATATACCAAACCCTATTCTCATTATTACGGGCCCTATATTACATCCTTATAGTACCCCTTATAATAACCGTTCTACCCTGTAAAAGAATCCTGTTATGATTATTAAGGCCCCCTTTTTTAGGGTTTAAGTTTGGGGGAACGACGGACAAGGCGTGGGCCACCGGGGCCCAGTCACGTGGTTTGGGTTTGGGGGGCCAAGGAGGGGAGTCCCAAGATCGGGATGGTTCTTAGTGTAGGGGTTTAGGGTTTAGGGTTTGGTTTAGGGTTTGGTTTAGGGTTTAGGGTTTGGTTTAGGGTTTAGGGTTTGGGTTAGGGTTTAGGGTTGAAGCGAGTAAAAGCCTCGGATGATGCATCAATTGGGCGTCGAAGGGTGTTTCATTCGGCTTCGAAGGTTGATGGCTCTATTCCTCTTCGGATCCTACGGTAGAGTTTAGGGTTTAGGGTTTAGGGTTTAGGGTTTAGGGTTAAGAACTTAGCATTGAAAATGGAAACTTGAATCCCACATTTATATAGCCTCTTGAACTGGCACAAATCCCGTAATCATGATACCACCTCATAGCCTGCAACCTCAACCTGAACTCAGATCACTGGACAAAAGTTTAAACATCGCACAAAACCTAGGCCCAGAACCTGGATTCCCACAAGACGTGCGGGCCGTCCTAGGTTATGAGTCTTCCAGCCGCAACATAACAAGCAGTACTGTACAGAGACAGATACAATAATGGGAGTGTGAGCTAGAACGATCCCTCATGTGAAGCCTCATCACCCGGCTTCCCAAACCATCCCAAACCCATCTACACAGGGCCATAATGCAGGATGAAGCTCATGTTTCGCCCTTTCAGTGCAGCGCTTCGAGACCTGTAGTAGGCAAACCTGAACCCTGCATTTTGGAGGGGTGTAGAATTTCTACAGGATTCATCATAAACTGCCCTACATGCGAGCCTACCTGCTCGTAGCATCCTCAACCAAAAACCTGAATATGGAGTACTGGGATCCTTCGACTACGAAGGACAGTACGAAGCAGACGGAAAAGCTTCACCCAGTCAACCATGCTTGCACGCTCCGCCAAGACCAGGTCATAAAGCCTTACTACCTTTAAGACAAGCCCGAATACTCAAGACAAAACTTTGCGACCCAGAACCTCTCAGCTGGACCCTTATGTAAATGTGGAATTCACCTAAAAACGCTTGCCGCGACGCGCTGAAGCAACAACAGCATGTTGGATCACCAGCTTCGTGCCCGACCCTCACCCCCAAGGCCCAAAAAACCCTAAACCCTAAACCCTACATTCATCTGGGAGTTTCCGAAAACACCGGGTACCTTATTTGTGGGGTCCTTATGATAAGGATCCTACTATTAGGGGTACTATATTAGGGTCCCCGGTCCCCTATTTTCGGAAACCCCCATCTATGAATCCTCAAAACACCCTAAAGCCTAATCCCTACCCGTCCATCCCTTTGAGGGCGGAGCCTGGAATCCGCAGTGACGGAAATCTGGGCTCCTGGCAGTCTGTGGTCTGTAAGTAAGGTTATAAGTCCCCTAAATGGGGTTATAAGTATAGTTACCCTAGTTATAACCCTACTTACTAAGTCCCATGATCTTTTAAGTATTTGCTTTTTTTTGTTGAGGGTCTGGGCTGGGATTGAAAATTTAAGGCTAGGGTTTCGAAGGTAGGGCTTAATTGCTTGAGGCTTTACGGGCTTAGGATGCAGCATTTAAGGTCTTTGTTTTGAGATTGAAGTTTAAGGTTTACAGCTTGACCTTTTCGGCCTACTCCATGATGATAGTCATTGAAGATGACACGCAAGATAAACCCAGTACTCATGCGAGTACCACGATCAAGGATCAATCCTTGGCCTTTGCAAAGCCTGGTCTGGAGGATCTTACAGCAGCTTGACATGGCTAAACTTTCGGGCTCTAGGAGGCTTTCGGGCTCTAGAAGGCTGTAAGGTTTAGGGTTTAGGGTTTAGGGTTTTCACAAAACCCCAAACCCTAAACCCTCTTAGGCTGAAGGGATCAGGGTCTCTAGGGCTTCGGTGATGGAGCTCGGAGTCTTTCAACTGCAACAGAACGCAGGAATCAAAACACAAAAGGCGCTGTGGGTTTTTGGCTTTAGGGCTTAGTAAGGGCTTATGTAGAGGGTTTATATGGGATTAAGAATAGGGTTTTGGGGCCCATTNNAGGAACCCCCCAAAATATTATTGGCACTTCTTTAGGCTCAGACACTATAGGGTCTCGACATGTTTCGACCTTCTGCCAACAGCTCAATCTTTGGAGCCTTCAAAACGAGGCTTCGCGGCCTGCTCGAATGTAACAGACATAGAAGGAGGCAGACAAGCCACATGGACAGTAATGACAGTAACGAACACAGACCCGTTTTAGAGATTCGGGCTTCGGGTTCGAATCAGAGTGTAAAGGCAGAGAGACAGATGTCGGCGTCAATCAACACCCGAAACCCTCAAGCATGGCATACCAGCAATGAGCGGCCCTGATGGGTCAAGCGAAAGCCCGAAACCCCGGCTGCAGCGGCACCTCCTACACACGAACTGCTGTATCATCCTAGTTTGTACCTCAAATGTTGTAGTAGTACATCTGTAGAGACAGAAAGACGTAAGCCTCCGCCTTTGGATTTCGGATCGCGCTCCCTCCTTCGTCAACATCCATTCGGTCCAAAGACAGGCCGCTAAGGTCACTTCCCAACCCTCCTGCTGCTGCAGGTGCTCCAGTCTCGGCTGCTGCGGCTGGTCTCTTCACTAGAGTCTCAGCAGACTCGGCCGCTG
Organism: Symbiodinium sp. CCMP2456; assembly: GCA_905221635.1. Classification (NCBI taxonomy): domain Eukaryota; class Dinophyceae; order Suessiales; family Symbiodiniaceae; genus Symbiodinium; species Symbiodinium sp. CCMP2456. The sequence goes on from CAJNDV010021857.1 coordinate 17,986, forward strand.
CTGTGGTGTAGGTAGCCGTTGTATATGCAGGCACCCATTGGTGAGGAGTATTAACGTTTGCCGCTGCTGGAGAATGCCAACGACAATGTGAAAAAGATTCAGACGTGGTCACCAAGGACGCGGAATAAGATGACAGGGAATCGGATGCCAGTCACGGTAAAACTGCAACATTGCAAACAATACTGGCCAGTAGTAGTAGCAGTAGCAGTAGC